>JAXQQM020083463.1:0-19909 GCA_034641835.2 Pinus albicaulis | reverse complement strand
TATATAATGAATAAAGGGAAATATACCGAAAAGTGTGTTGCACAGGTGCTGCACAGTCCTTGCCTACAGAGTTCAACGCACATTTTTGAGTTTGCAGTTGTCAAAGATTTTAGAGGTTGGTTTGTCATACATCAGGATGCCATCTCAACCCATATTTCATTGAACATGTGTCAGCCATAAAGGAAATATGACTTTGTGCTACGTAGCTGTTGCACAACACTGTCAATTCACTAGCAAATTTCATGATTTTTTGTTGTTTCTATTCTCTTTACTGAGGATGGATGAGGTTCGAAGATAGACACTAATTCAAATATGTTTTTATTTTGGATGAAGGAAAGTATCTTAGGATTTCCTTTTATCATTTTTTAAAAGGATGTAAATGACCATGATGTTTCAACTTTTCCAATTTTTGTTGATACTCTCCATTGATAGAACATGTTTTGTATGAAACTGCTTAATACACTATGAAATTTTGCTTGTATAATGAATAAAGGGAGATATATGCCAAAAAAATATGTTACAGTTTGGGAGATATACCCAAAACAAAGTGTGTTGCGCAGTCCTTGCCTCCAAAGTTTCACACATGTTTTGGAGCTACCAGCTCTTAAAGATTTTAGAGGTTGGTTTTTCATACATTAGGATGCCAACTCAACCCATATTTCATCAAACAAGTGTCAACCATAAAGGAAATATGAATTTTTGCTACACAGTTGTTGCGCAACTCTGTTAGTTCACTGGGAAATTTTATGATTTTCCATTGTTTATGTTTTCTTTACTGAGGATGGATGAGGTTTGAAGATAAACACTGTTTTAAATATGTTTTTATTTTGGATGAAGGCAAGTATCTTAGGATTTCCTTTTATATTTTTTTAAATGGATGTAAACAACCATGATGTTTCTACTTTTCCAGTTTGTGTTGATCCTCTCCATGGATCGAACATGTTTTATATGCAACTTCCTATTACACTATGATATTCTTATTTGTTTATGTTCTATCAACATTTACTATCAATGTTAATGTGATTTCTAATTTGGAAATGAAATTGGGCTAATAAGAAAAGATTTAAGTAAATTTCTCTAATCATAGAAGTTACCATTGTTGTCTAAAAATATATCCAATTCAAGTTTGGTCCTTCCATTGTTAAGGAGAAATTTTGATGTTAGTTCTTTCCTAACGAAATTTGGGATATTATTTCATATTTTTTGACCTTTTGAGTCATTTATTGACTACTTTTCTACTTAGCCTTGGCAATCCTGGAAGCTAAGAAGTTGCCGGATCAGGAGAATGATGGGTGGGAGGTGGATGTAAAATAGCTTGAGTTTCCAAGCAAGTGATAGGCATGGTCGAACTAGTGGGTAAATGAACTCAATTTGATAGAAGAAATTTGTTGTTGAATAAATGGATATCTATTAGATCCTATTAATATTACATATATCTATTAAATTCTGCTAACATTTACAAGAAAACTTTGAATCTTGTCCAATATTTGTAGCTATGGATTTATTTGAAGAAATTTTTAGAATCTAAATGCCCGTAATAGAACATGTTTATTGTATGTTGTAATTTATCTAAAATTTATTTTTGAGAAGGGAAAATAAATTGATAGAAATCAAGGGATCATGCTTATCTAAATATCTTTACAAAATGATGACAAGGCTGCACTTACAAATTTATAGATATGCATCTAGCTAGATCCTTTGAAATCGCATAAATTTGGCGAGTGGAATTTCTAAAGTATTTGTTTCCTTGTTCTCCAAACTTCCAGTGTTCCGGCTCACGATATTTGACATCTGTGTAACCATCAACATGTTCTGGCTCATGATATTTGACATCTCTGTAGCCATCAACATGTTTTTTCATTTGTCTTGATCAGCCAAAATAAGTTATAACACATTGGAAAGAAGTATTATTTGTAAAAAAAATGGAAGATATCTAATCTCTTGGTTAGTATAACTTTCCTTTCTGCATTGATCATACTGATAAAAAAACATTATTAATATTTGTAGAACTCAATGCTTGTTCAAATTTAATTATTGCTAGTCAGGGAGAGTCCAAAGAAATGTCCCTATCAAATGCTAAATTTTGTGCTTCAAGGCTGGGGGGAACAAGTTAGCGACAAACACTCCTCATTTAAGTATCCTTAAAAATGTTTTCCGTATGTGGACAATAATTCATCACAAATAACTTGATGTAGGAGATAAGCCCTTGCCATTGAAGGTTGTGTACACTTTCCTAATATGCATCTACATTATGTGATATTATTTTCCAATTCATTCCCAACAAATAATTTTTCCAGTGAGACAATGCAAAAGAAATGATCACCTAGGTTCACATGCACATCATCATCAACCTTGACATAAAAGTCAACATCCCATTTCGCCACTGCGGTGGAACAATAAATTTTTGTCTTTGCGGACAGTTCATGATGTTGCAAAGGAAACGCCATAGCATCTATCCCATCTTATAAATAAATAAAAATTGATGAACACCATAAAGAGAATTCAATTATTATCTTGTGCCTAGAAGACCAAAAAACTTATCAATTAGCCAAGTTCCATGAGAAACTAAATTTCATGAATAGATATTCTACAATGTATATTATTCTTTACAGTTAAGAAAAAAAATATATAAAACTGATTCAGAAATTAAAAACATCCTTTAGTTCATCAGGACAAGACTTATACCTAATAACCATAATGTTTGAAAATGAAGCTCAGATCTGGCTTAAATTCATCTAGTATTGCTTGTGATACTTTAGCTACCTTTAAGCGAGCTTGTCCATTCAACTCAAGAAGCAAAAAAGTCAACCCTTGGGATTTGGTGCTTCAAAGTTTCCAGGAATTCATATTTTGGACTTGGGAAGAATGTGTTTGGGCACTTGTGATGTCTAGGTATGTGAAATTTAAAATATAGGATTGAGCAGAGGCATAATTGACAATGTATTTTTCATAAAGAGGATGTATTATTAGGTTTCATGTTGAATGGGATTAGTATCCTATTTAAGATGCTTAATTTTCAATTACATTTGCTTTTATGTTTCCCATCAAATGAAGATGTCTAATCAAAGGGTCAGATTTGAACAACATGTCAAAACACAATGATTTTGCTTTGGCCATGCATAAACATATTTGATTATTTAGTACAGTTTGATGGAAACATATCTGCAAAATTTGTGGACAAACTAATATATACTATAAAAAATTGATATGAGATTCCAATAACTCATTATATGGATATAGGTGTTAAAATATTGTTTGCATTGTGAAATTAAACGGTATCCTGGGTAGAGGAAAGCTTATTAAATTATAGGGTCCCATTTATAAAATGTGAAAAAGAGTATTACAAGAATTTTTCATGCATGGCATCTGATCCAACAGCATATAGTTCTTTTTATTTTCGGGTAAGATTTTGTAGCAAAAATTTGTCTTGCAAATCCCTTTATAAAATGAGGACATGGTTTGGATTATTCTATTTCAGGATATTATAGCAAATTTTTTTTTTGAAAGGAACTTATAGATTTGGATTACAATTCTTTTTAATATATGGAATGTCACTTCCAATTTTTTATTATATGGTGCATTCCCTTGCTTTGTAATTTCAATAATAATTGATCTACATTTTGTTTGGTCAGATATGGGGCATCTATGGGTTTGTATTTAGAGCTTGATCACCTTATTTTACTTGGTCTCATTTTTTGATGCATCTAATTATAGCTTGATATGCGTGAATATGTCACATGGGCAGGGAAATGTTGAAGTATGATAGGGAGAAGGACTGCTTTTGAAAAGTAATATGAAGACAAGTGTTCATCTGATGATTTCTTTTTATCAACAATATATCGAATCAGAGTTTCTATCTTTTGTGGGGGGAACCAAATAGAAACCTCCATTCAACAATAGGAACTATTGTCAGTGTTATAGTTCAGCAAGTACAGGTGTGTAGTTGGCTAGAATTACTACAGGCACTGGTTCAATGCTTTAATAGAAATGACTTTAATCATACGTAAGGTTCTCTTGATGCACTATCAAAG
This sequence comes from Pinus albicaulis, assembly GCA_034641835.2. Taxonomy (NCBI): domain Eukaryota; kingdom Viridiplantae; phylum Streptophyta; class Pinopsida; order Pinales; family Pinaceae; genus Pinus; species Pinus albicaulis. The sequence continues at coordinate 15,878 of JAXQQM020083463.1, read as the reverse complement.
GTAACTCAAGGTCTCACTCTTGGCTCTATCTCTATTGTAATATATGGATTATTTTTTTTAACTCAACAAGTTTTAGGTATTTCAAAAGAGTTCAAAGTTGTATGTTTAAAGTTATTTTTGCCTATGTTTCAGAGAGCTACATTCAAAATTGGATTTGTTCTTTTGGATTTATTTTGGAAATTATCATCTCTTATAATAGATGTAAATTATAATCAAGCCATGACAATGGAATAGTTATGTAATCTTCTTGTTTGATGAGTAATAATGTCCCAAATTTCGTTTGTTGAGCCTTGCAATTCCAAGAACCCTAAAGGATATAGGAAATACCCCCTCACCCCTCCAAAAATAAAAGAAAAAAATCGTTAACCTCTATTTGACCTTTTGGTCACAGCTTCCACTATAACCAATTCCAATTCCAATGCTTGTTAGATTTTGTAGTGCACACTTAGAAATGAACAGTTGATAATGGAGAGAGTGAAACTTTATTTTTTAATGATGTTGTAACAATGATGTAAAATCTTTCATGTACATCATGTCATTTATAGTACCCTTCAGAAGTGATGGTGGTTAATCCACCAACAATAATGTCATCATCTAATGTTTACATTGATCACATGTTAAACAATAAACCTTGAAAGTGTCACGTGATGCCAATGCCAAAAATAAAGTGATAAAATAATTAACACTTTGTTGGAGCATGATGTTTGTTCCTCCAACATCTCCCTTCAAATACGAGCTACTCAATAAAGAGTTGGTTATCACCTCGTTCAACACAAACTTGTAGTTGATTACAATATATTCTCCATCTGTAGTCTATGGGACATATTCTTGGTGGCCACTCTGCTGGTTCATCATCACTTACATTTCAAAGTGAACTGCACAACATGGTATTTTGGTTGTAAACTTACTTATGTGACTATCATTGAACATGCCCTTAAATGTTCATCCAAGTCAAGAAATGACTTGTTTATTCACCCAAAAATTTATCTAAAATATTGGATATGGGCTAACTCCCATCCGTGAAGCCATCTAGTTAATTAGTTGTTATTCTTGTTGGTTCACTAAGAGAGCAACCTAGATACAGGTTGTGTCATCCAAATTTATTTGCATCAAAATTGTCAGTTTCTTAGTTTTTTTTTTATATATTAAAGGTTGGTGATTTCTATCTCTTCTTTTCCTGTTATGAGTGTAGAAAGTTGTTGTCTGTTGTCATTATTTACAACTATTGAGCTGGCACCAGGTTGAACACCAGGATACTTGGCCAGATAAACATTTTTCAACACTTGTGATCACTAGGCAAGCTTCGAGGTTCAATTGTTTACTTCTACTTAATTAGTCACATTAACTCATTTTGGCTACCATTTAAAATTTATATAATATTTTCTTTCTTTCAACTTTTTTTGAAGAAACATTGACACTGCAACTTAAATTGAAAGGTTTCATAATTTTAAAGAGTAGGGGTTAGTAGGGGTGGGGTTCATAGCAAAGTGTATGGAAATTGTAGTGGAAAATGTTAGGTACTTGAGATGGCATGATTTTTTTTCCTCCAACATCTCCCTTCGAATATGAGTTACTCAATAAAGAGTTTTTTTATCACCTAGTTCAACACCAACTTGTAGTTTATTAAACTATCCTCTCCATCCACAGTCTTTAGGACCCATTCTTGGTGGCCACTCTGCCGGTTCATCATCACTTACATTTCAAAGTGAACTTCACAACATGGTATTGTGGTTGTAAAATTACTTGATCTTTGTTCCTCCAACATCTCCCTTCAAATATGATCTACTCAATAAAGAGTTTCTTATCACCTAGTTCAACACAAACTTGTAGCTGATTACGATATCTTCTCCATCCATAGTCTTTGGGACCCATTATCGGTGGCCACTCTGCTGGATAACCATCAACTCAATTTCAAAGTGAACTGCACAACATGGTATTGTGGCTATAAAATTATGCAACTATCATTGAACATCCCCTTAAATGTTCATCCAAGTCAAGAAATCACTTGTTTATTCACCCAAAACTTGATCTAAAAGATTGGATACGGGTTAAATCCCATCCATGAAGCCATCTAGGTAACTAGTTGTTATGCTTATTGGTTAATTAGGAGGGAAACCTCGATACAGGTTGTGTCATCCAAATTTATTTGCATCAAAATTGTCAGATTCTTAGTTTTTTTTTCATATCTTAAAGGCTGGTGATTTATATCTCTGCTTTTCCTATTATGAGTGTATAAAGTTGTTGTCTGCTATCCTTATTTACAACTATTGAGTTGGCACAAGGTCCAATACCAATATAATTGGCTAGATAAACATTTTTCAACATTTCTGATCATTTGGAAATATTTCAGGTCCAATCGTTTACTTCTACTTAATTTTTCACACTAACTAGTTTTTGCTACCATTGAAAATTAATATAATCCTTTCTTTCTTTCAGCTCCTTTTCAAGAAACATTGACACTGCAAATTAAATTGAAAGGTTTCATAATTTTAAAGAGAAGGGGTTAGTAGGGGTGGGGTTCATAGCAAAGTGTATGGGTATTGTAGTGAAAATTTTTAGATACTGGAGATGGCATCGGGCCCAGGATTGGCTGCTAAGGCAAGGTGGGTTTCTCTTGAGAGAAACATGGTGAGGAAAATTTCTAAATGGTCGTGACATTTTTATGCAGTCAACATTGAAGATGTCACTGTTTGGATCATTTTCATGTGTAGGTGGTGCCAAAGAATGATCTATTGTCTTGTTTGTGGTTGCACAATTTCTCATACAAAAAGAGATCATGAATATGAAAATTTTAGGAAAAGTACATTTTTATTTAAGAATTTGAATTGATTCTTAAATAATACATCAAGACAAGGACTTTACTAACCCATGAAGGCTTCCACAAGTGCTAAGTATTCACAACTGAATGTCCAACAAATATCGCCAAGGAAAGGCTCATACTCTCATCATGCCACAAGGAAACAACATTGAATAAACCTTTTCTAATCTTAGACTTCAAATAAAGAATAGATCTTGGAATGATATGATGATAGCAATTCAAATTAGAGAGAAATATAGGTTTTATACCTCCTTGACATACATTGGATAGATGGTATAGATCTCAGAGCAATCTTACAGACTTAGAACAAGATCACATATTTGGATCTATGCTACAGAATTTGATCAAATGTCATAGGACTTCGGTTTAGTCTTCACTGATCTCTGATATATATACAACAAAAATATATCTAGCCACAACAATTTGGTCTAGTAACCACTGAAATTGGATCAAGTCACAGATGAAATCAGATATGTTTCACAAACTTCACTCAAGCCATATAAGATCTCGGATATGTTGTCACAAGGTCACAAGCCATAGAAGAAACATTTTGTCACAAGGTCTCAAGTGCTCCAAATAATAAATCCACTTAAGCATGGAGCTAAGGTCTAAAAAATTTAGAGCAAGCTACCTCCACATGTGTATGTCCATCATGGACCAACCAAGGGTTCATGCATACACCATGTATATCATATCGCATGGTCCCAAACTCCAGAGATAAAATGTCCTCCTCCAAGTGTCTAGTGCTCCTTCTAGGTAGGTACCTTTCCTGGCCAAGAAAGTGTGTTGTATGTCTAGCTAGTTTTCCCATTTTGGGTTTCCATGGTAAATCTTGTGTAAATTGTGAATATGCCACTATTTTTTTTCTTTTTTTCTTAAAGAATTTCTTGCTCTGCTCCTCTTTCATAGGTTTACAAGTCACTGGAAAAAAACATGAAAGACAACCTGCAGAAGATCCTAACAAAAATCTGAGCAGAATGGGTATTTTATCTTTGATTTTTATAATGGCATGAACAAAAAATGTATTTCATCAGACTCATGAGTCAATCTCACCGCACAATTAAAAAAAAAACTTAGAACTTACTTTCCAGTCAGCGTTCAGGCTAACTAGTAACAAGTGCTTGCAAGTGAAGTTTACTGCTAATGAGTTAGACTCACAGGAAGCAAGTTCGACTCACACACAAGTTAAAAAAAATCATTTTATGAGCTGTGAAAATTTTGAGACGAGTCCAAATTAAACAAGTGAGCTTTGTTACTATGGTTAGAAATACACTTGCTGCTATGGTTTGTATTGGTGTATGCATTCTCAATGCATGAAATTTTTTTTTGCAAGGAAACTAAATAGCCAAACAGAAGCTAACATCTTATCCAAATTACTCTAATCAACTTCTGAGTGATGTAAAGCAGGTACATTTTTTTTTCATAGAATAATCTGATCGAGCTTACTCTAATCCAGCTTCTGAGCCATGCAAAGAAGATAATTTTCTTTGTTCCATAGAATTGACAAAGAAAGTACATTAGTGTAGACTTTGTTCCATAATATTTTCCTTAGGCATACACTAGGTGTAGAATTTGATATTCCTAGATACAAAGGGAAAAAATGGGTGTTAAGATTAAAATAGAAGTGTTGGATTACCAATATGATAAAAAAAATTAAAAAAAAAATATATGTAAATAAAACAACGAATAAAAGCTTATTTTAGAGATCAACTGCAAAATAGTTTATTCATTGTTTGAGAAGAATCAATGTCAAGACATTAGAGGAACATCAAGACTATAAAATGTATGAAATTTGTACCACCCTTGTAAGAAATCAACTAGTATGAATTCATTGGGAGAAGTAAACCCTCCTTTCATAATATATCAACAATCATGTCACGTTCTTTGTATATGTGGAGGAAATCCAGTTGGTCAAAACCACATGAAATTTATTTAACAAGAAAGGAAATAGCCACTAGATTAATATTTATCATGGGAACTTCATCCTTCATACTCATTATCTCTAAAGATAAATCGCCCATCATGGGAAACAAATGAATGTTCCTACAACTAGCAAATTTCAAGAGATAAAACAGAGATAAAAATTCAATGATTTATTGAATTCAGGTTGGATTATGTACATATGTAGGTAATTATCTTTTATTCGGTTTTTTTATTTACTTATTTATATTTGTTGGACACATAATTTGTTAGGGTTGGTGTGGAGGAACATGAACCATCACATTGATTCAATCTGAAGGGACCTTGGAAGGATAATCCAAATGTCACATGTAATTGTCTTTATATGTATATATGGTTATTATTATGCAATCTCATGTTTATCATAAATATCTCTTGCATTCTCATGACTCCAATAGTGGTATTGGAGCCATGACTTTGTAGTAGTGGCCATTACCTATGACTTTATAGCGGTGTCCATTGCCTTGAGCATCGTATAGAGCCTATCATATATGCATTGTTAGGTGTAGCATTCCATGTTGATCATTCTCCATTGCATCACCTTTTTGTGGTAACATTTGTTTTTAGTTCTAACATTCCCTTACCTCTATTTCCAACCATTTATCTATGTGTGTGTAGTTTTTAATTACCTATCTCTATGGTATCCATGCCTATGCACTCTACAACATGTGTCAACTTTTTCATTCTACAACAAGCAGGTTTTCTCCTTGTCTCTTCTCTGGATGAAATGATATTACTCCTCCAAAAATTCAATTGTAATCTTAACACCCAATTATTTCCGTTGTATCTAGGAATCTCAATGTCTACACCTAGTGCATGTCTAAGGAAAATATTATGGAACAAAGTCTACACTAATGTAATTTTTTTGTCAGTTCTAGGGAACAAAGAAAATGACCTTCTTTGCATGGCTCATAAGCTAATTAGAGTAAACTAGATAAGAATTTGCTTTGTTCCATACAATTGACAAAGAAAGTACATTAGTCCTCCTCACCTTCCAATACAACAATCCATTAGTGTAATTAAGTAAATAAGCTTACTAACTAGGGGAAAAAGTGGACACTTCATAGTGTAATGCCCTTCCAAATGGGCTTTAAAATGTACAAGTGTGACCAAGCTCAACAAGAGAGGTTAATAAATGACCCTATTAGTTGGTTTCAACCTCTAAGGGGGTGACAAGTCCATGGTACATCCATCAAATGGTAGGTGTTGTGTGAAATGATGATGGAAAAAAGTGGGGGCAACTTGGGAATACTCCAAGCCACATGCCATGGCACTAGGGTAGCTATGATGAAGGAATCCCACACATTGGGTATATGGATGTAATATGAAGATTTATACAAAATTTTTTAAGTCTAGTTTAGACATCCAAACAAAGACATTAGTAGACACTCTAGGACATATATGAAGTGTGATAGGCTGCAAAAAGTTTGAGACTCATAGAGAAAAAAAAAGTTTCCTATTGGATTTTTATGGTGGTTGTAAGGTGGCATCAGTGCCTCCCAAAGAAAATGGGTATATGAGGTCAGAAAATAATCTCGAGAGGACAAAGTCAATCGGATGATGATGGTGGTAACACTCCAACTTGTAGGTTTACTCAAACCTTTTCCTTTTGTCCTATACTTCAAAAATTCATCAAATGAGAGATCACAAGTGAAGACAATCTCCAGGATTATGGGTTTTTGTAATATTCCAAATTAGTAGTCAGCTAATTGGAATATTAATTTTCATTTATTTTTGCATTTACTAATGTTGGGCAGAAATAAAGTGGGTAGGGACCCACAACTAATAATTAAGCCAAATAAAGTCTTTTCCTAAAGTCCCCAAGGGAAAATTACAGATCTAGTGGTGGGGTCGAATTGGCTTTAGGCAACAGCGTAGAAGAGGCACGAAAAGGACAACTTGGGATTGGCTAGAGAAAGGTAGGACATGATTGGTCAAGGAGAGGCAGCGGAGGCCAAAGTGGGACGCAAGGCATATGTTGGGCCTCAATAGATAAAAAGAAGAAGCGGAGGCTCATTTAGCATTCATTCCTTCATCTTATTACTCTTCGTAATTTTCACTAAAGCACACTTGAGCCGAAGAGGCAAGTCTACAGTGTTGTTTAGCACACGAGATCTTCAAGCGGAGATATCAACCTCTACCTTGGGGGACTTCGAGTGCCCGCTCAGGAGAGGATTTTTTTATTTTGGTGGGGGAAATTAAATAGTAGTAGAAACAGGAAGATTGTATTCCCTTCAGGATTGCAAAATGGTAGAGTAGGTTGTGTAATGATTGTGTAGTTCAGTTCAGTGTGGGTGTCAGGAGTGTGGAGAGGAGCGAAGTTTCAGCAGGAGATTTGGAGGGGAGATCAGCCACCTCCTACCAGGGATTTTGGTAGCTCTCTAGAATAATTTTCTAGTAAATTCATCTAGAGATTCGATTTACCCAGCAACACAGTGAGCCAATCCCAAGTGGGCGAGATTCTGAAGTCAAGCTTTGGGAAAACCCTTTTTGGATTTTTTTGGGTTTATGAGGAGAAGCCAAGGTTAATTGGGTAGAATTTTCTGGGTAGGTTTGAGGCTTCAAAAAGAGATCACAATTCAGCCAGTAGCTAGAGGAGTGAGAGGAAATTGGGCTAAAATTCTGGGTTCAACATATGGCCAATTCCTTTGTGGGTTTTTTTGGGTTTGGTGAGTAAAGTCCAGGGATAAAAGCCAAGAATTTTCTGAGCAGATGGAGAAGCCAAACTAGAAAAAAAGCTATCAATTTTTTTTTTGGGCTATGCAACACAAAGACCGAACCACGCAGCAACTCTTTTCGCCAGAGTTTTTTCTTGGGTTTGAGTTTTTCTCCAATATTTCCTTGAGTAGGCCCAAGTGCAAACTTTCTAGCACCTCAATTTTACTCTTTCCCAATATATTAATAAAAAGGCTCATAAGTGATTTTGGCTCCAGTTTGAGAATTGTAATGGTGTTTGCATTTTTTCTTGTCTATTTGTACTTTTATTACTATTAATCCCCATTTAGGATATTACAATGGTATCAAAGAATAATCTTGGCTCAGCCTATGGGAAACCCTCATTCTATGATAAGACCAACATAAAAAACTAGGAAATCATGGGATCCCAAGAAAGGTTAAACTCAGATGCCATGGCAGTAATCTTGAATGAGGTGATTAGGGTGAAAAAAATGATGGTTAATGTGTGGAAGAAAATTATTCATACAACAATTGGGAATCAATACCATTCTAAATTATACAACAAATCTTTTATGCCTAGAATGGTTGATAATACATCAAGATGGCAAGACATTATTGCAACTGATGTGGAGTTATTGGCATAAAATTAGCATGCATACCAATCATTGGTACATGACATTGAAGTGTCCCTCTCTTTTTGGGAGTTTTGTGAACTAAGAGACATCCACAAATAAGGGGGAGCTCCATGGAATTAGGCAAGGATGGTGAGTCATATTAAGGAAGAAGATGAAAGAGTATTTGAAGGGGCCATGGTTGGCAAGGAGATGGTTGAGCATACACTCTTTGATGAGACACCACCCATTATTGAGGTATCCATTGATGGGGTATCTAGGGTTGTGATCAAGTTCTCTAATTATAGAAACGCATCATAGGTTGATGAGGTGTCGATAGGTAGTTGCACCATTGATGAGGAGCCGAGAGGTACAGAGGAAACCATGTCTATGATAGAATTGTTGAAGGACAATCACATGTAGTTGACTAGTGAGCATATTTTGCATGTTGGAGTGTCTATGGAGGAGGGAGTGCAACATTCTTTGGGCTAGCCCTTGATGAGGCTCTAGGAGATACAAAGGTATTGAATGATTTTTGCACATAGTAGTGTCATCAGTTTCAGGTCGATGTTCTATCTTTTAAATGGAAGGCCACATCAGTACGAGAGGTTATTTTGCTGTAGAACAAGGAACAGGAGGGCATGAGAGTGGTTTTTTCCAAGTCAGCGGCCAAGTTGGCCCACATTGGGGAACGATTGGATTCCCTAATGGTACAGCTAGAGGGCACATTGGAGTGGAAGAGAAGCCCCCGTAAGGCATACATAGATGGGGCTAGCAACATTATTGGGTCACCTCTTCCCATTGGAGAGAGAGAGAAGAAGCCACCTAGTCACATTTCATTTGTTGACCTGGATAGTGGGATGAGATAATCAGAGTTGCATAGCATACAACATCTACATGTTGAGGTTGGATGGTGAGATATTTTGAGTTGGTACCCAATGGAGTGGATTATTGAGATGGTGGTGGACCTAAGTGTACCTCAGCAGGAGTTTCTAGGCGTTGGGAATACAAGAACCCCGAATTGGCATTGGGATCCGGGTGGTACTACCTATCATTTCCCAGGCGGGTTGGTGGACTATGTTTTGGAGGGTACATTTGGCCTAGAAAATGAGCATGCACATTCACTAGAGGAGTTTCGGTCAGCTCCAATAGCCAACCAATTTATGGGAAGACTCCTTAGCTTGTCTTGGTATGACATTTGTATGTAGGGTCATGGGGTGATCAACAAACTTTGGAAGGAGCTTGCCAGAAGAGGTGGCATTGGCAAGCCACCAGACAATGCCTTGTATGGAGCCAAGGATTCTTCACCTTTGCGTGGGGCATAAAGGTCACAGTGGAGCAGAGCACTGGTGGCATCACTACTGACACATAGGGAGATTCACTTCTCGGACCCCTCCTGTAGGGTTTGGAGTGATGATCCATTCAACGGTGGGTGTAGTGATGCAATGGTGGAGGTGATTATACTAATTGAGGGTGGCCCGACATGTAGAGACACAACTCTAGGCCATGACATCCAAGGATGTGTGGGAGCATCTAGCATTGAGTAGTGGACTACCAGAGGACATGGAGGTGCATGGTGGTGTGCTGTAGTGTGTGGGACTACTTTGTGGAGTAGGACTATCTTACATCACATTGAGTACATGCGAGGAGTGACTGGTCCCTTGACACAGACAAGGCATAAGATGGTATAGGGTGGTACAACAGTAATAGGGGGTATCCAACGATGTAGAGAGGTATGCCGCAGTGTGCAGTGGCATGTTGAGGAGTACATGGATGATCGGTGGTATGCGAGGGTGTATGGTGTTTCACAGTGGGGTATTAGAGTATTTCCTCCAGGAAGATTCATGGACGGAGACATTAGGAATACCTTTGGGGGTAGTTCACCTAGGATCGATGGGGAGACAGATGAGAAATGCTTGACAGTATCCGTGGGGACTCACACGCCTAAACCACTTCTACATCACTCACGGGCATAGTCGATTTTGTTGTTGTCCTTTGGCACTCTGGAATGAGCAATGGGGTATGTAAGGCTCACCCAAGATATTTGGATGACACTTAGCACACTAGGGGAGAGACTTCTCAGCAGTGGCATTAGGTTGGTGTACTAGTTGACAACCATAGGTTGGGCGATGAGATGATCAACTGTAGGGGTGGGATATCAGTCATAGCTGAGCTGAAGGCTAGGGTGCGGGTCACGAGGGAGACATGCGTCACTCTTTTCTCGGGGCATGTCGAGACCATGCATGATCAGACAATACTAGGTACAACCGAGGTAGCATCCCAGTATTTGTCTCAGCTTCAGACAATATATCAACACATTATTAAGAGGGTGGATGGAAGACCTAGTGGAGATCGTTGGAAGGAAAAAGAGGGATCCAAATACCTTGAGTCGATTACGAGTATCAGATATCCATCTATTGGTCGAATTCAGGGGTGTCTACTTTTCAGATGTGGCTTCCAACAATCATTGATACTACACAGTGGCAGGCACATGGCAGGTTAGCATGCATCAAATTTTCCCATGATATATGGACCCTCTATATTGGTCACATGCAGGGACTAGAGATGAGGCACGAAATGATTCATGCAGTTTTTAGAGCTATGGTGCAGCAGGTCCAAGTATGGGAGGTAGCGATTTAGCCGAATAATAGATCATTTTGTCTCATGATGGTAGAATTTAGGACAAAGAGTGATCTAGCTCATTATTGGGTTGGTACATGGGGGTACTCAAAGGCCTCCATTGGATGGTGAGGTTTAATTTATCTGTTACTGCATAGGATCATAGTTAAGATGTGGAGGGGTAGATATTGGCATGAAGGTGATGCCTTGGCAAGATTAACTTGGCTCTCACCGACCTTCTGCCATCAAGCCTCAGGAGAGGAGTATCTAATATACACATGGTTGGGAGTATGCCATAATCAGAGTAGCGTAGCATCATCACCGTGGAAGCACTCTAATCTCAGCAGGGGGCTGATCATCACCGCTATTTATAGCTTTACACCCCTTAGGGATGAGATGGCAACCATAGCGGGAGATCATGCATATCTTCCATTGGTCTTTATAGATTCCCCAATGGCATGGGGAAAATCAGTAGTTTGGCAAGTGGGCTAGCAACATGATATATGAAGAAGCTCACGTGAGCAAGACACTATCTCTACATGGATTAGGTGGTATCTTCGAGGGTCTACTCTTGGAGTGCAAGGGATGGACTACTTGGTAGGGAAACTTCATGAAGAGTGGGGAACAGTACCATATCATCATGATGCCCTACTCATTGATTGTGTGCAGAGGGATTTTTTACTTATGCCTGGTAGGATGCTGAGTGGAGAAGGGGGATCTTCATGTTGGACAGGATGGCTTGGGATCCTGGTATTGAGAGATCTCTTCATACCATGGCGATGCAAAGATGAGGGATGATTTTGTGGCACATCTCGGACCCTATAAAATTTTTTAGTGACCATGGAAAAGAATCAGCTAGACATGATGATTTTTTAGGAATTGCTTGAGGACAAGCATTTTTTGGCAGGTAGGATTGCAATATTCCAAATTAGCAATCAGCTAATTGGAATATTAATTTTGATTTATTTTGAAATTTTCTAATGTTGGGCAGAAATAAAGTGGGTAGGGGACCCACAAATAATAATTAAGCCAAGTAAAGTATTTTCCTAAAGTCCCTTAGGGAAAATTTTGGCTCTAGTGGTGGCGTCGAATTATCCTTAGGTGGCAGCATAGAAGAGGAACGAAAATGACATCGTGGGATTGGCTAGAAGAAGGCAGCACATGATTGGTCAAGGAGAGGGAGAAGAGGCCAAGGTGGGACCCAAGGCATATGTTGGACCTCAATGGATAAAAAGGATAAGGGAAGGCTCATTTGTAATTCATTCATTCATCTTCTTACTCTTGGTCATTTTGACTGAAGCACGCTTGAGCTGGAGAGCCAAGTATCCAATGTTGTTTAGCACACGAGATCTGAACCTCTACCTCGGGGGACTTAGAGTGCCCACTCAAGCCCAAAGTTCTGCATTTTCGTGGGGGGAATTACACAACATTAGAAATAGGAAGTTCGTAGTCCTTTCATCACTGCACAAAGTTAGTGTAGGCTGCACAGTGATTACGTAGTTCAGTTCGGTGTGGGTGTCGGAAGTGTGGAGAGCAGTGGAGTTTCAGTAGGAGATTTGGAGGGGAGATTCACCACCTCGTACCAGGGATTTTGGTAGCTTTCCAGAGGCATTTTCCAGCAGATTCATCTAGAGGTTCGATTTACCTAGCAGCGTAGTGAGCCAAGCCCAAGAGGGCCAGATTCTGAAGTCAAGCTTTGGGTGAACCCTTTGTGGGTTTTTTATGGGTTTATTGAGGAGAAGCCAATATTAATTTGGCATAATTTTCTGGGGAGGTTTGAGTCTTCAAATATAGATCCTAATGCAACCAACAACTAGAGGAGCGAGATGAAGGTGGGCCCAAATTTCGAGGTCAACATTTGGCCAATTCCTTCATGGGTTTTTGTGGGTTTGGTGAGTAGAGTCTGGGGTTAAAAGCCCAGAATTTTTGGAGCAGAGGAAGTAGCCCAACTAGTAGTTTGAAGTCAGCGAGAAATAACATTTCTAGGCTAGGCATCATAGATACTCAGACATGCAGCAAAACTTTCAGCTAGAGTTTTTTCTTGGGTTTGAGTTGTTCTTCAAACCTACCTTGAGTAGGCCCAAGTGACCACTTTCCAGCACCTCAATTGTACTCTTTCCCAATATGTTAATAAAATGGCTCAATAGTGATTTTGGCTCCAGTTTGAGAATTTTAATGGTGTATGCATTTTTTCTTGTCTATTTGTATAATTATTATTGTTAATCCCCATTTGGGATATTATAGTTTTGTATTGATCATGGAAAATTTACTCATGCATTAAACAAAATGTAAAGGGACATATAGTCATGTAAAATAATCAATGGAATATACCAATATAGAGAAACTGTGTTAGTTGATTTACCATCCCATAATCACCATCAAATCCAATGGAAAAACCCAAAGGAAATGACAAATAGATCTAAGAAAGTATACCATTCATCTATAATGTATTCAAAGTTATGATGTAAAATGATAAGCAGTTCCCTGAATAGGTTCATCAAACTTTAATTATCTCAAAGAAGAATGATGGAAAACAATGAAAAACTATAAACATGAATCTCATCATAAATACAAGTGACAAGGTTATGGTAATGGAACAAATATGGTTTTCAAAGACAAAGGAAGTTTGAGATCATGTCCTGACAAAAAAAATAGGGGATGCATTCAAGGAGATTTTAATCAAGAAATCATGAAAATGGTAATGCTAACCTACATGTCAAATTTATTGGTGGTAAAATGAGAAAGTCTCATGATAGGCATGCCAATTTCCAATTATATTCCATTTGTTTTCTTCCTATTTTTGGTCCTTAAGATCTTTCCATGAATCTCATAACGTGGGAGGTTTCCCCATTTTGAGAATTCACATTGTTTTATTTATTTGGAGATTTGATTGGTTGTAAATTAAGTGTTGAAAGAAGACATGCATGTGGTTGATATTTCCTTGAAGATTATGGTATGGAAGCAGCTATAGGATAGGCCTTGAAATCAGCTACAACAGGAGTGAACAACAAGGCAAATGGACTGAATAACTCCCCAAATCAGTAACGAGTTGACTTATTCTTATTACTAAGGTTAAAAGGTAGGATTTTTCAACAAGATTCCATCGAAATAGTATATCACAATACACTAGGAAAACATAAAGACCTTGTCAATCTAAAGATGGTTTCTTTTTCTCTTCCACAAGAAGGTAAAGTGACTTACTCTTCACGCTTTAGGCCTCTATATAGGAACATTTGAGGGGATGTAGAAGGGTTGAACAATATTTTTTAAGCAGTTTTAAAACAACATAACTCAACATTCTCTCACCTATTAATTCCAATGATCCACTCCACCAGTGCATGCAACTATGATTATTGTAGCCTGTCATGTGTTGCAACTATGATGTAATTCAATCCCCTGAGTAACAGATTTATTTGGTTCAACTAGGCCTTGACTTTGGATCTTCAAATATTCTAGTTGAAGAGTTGTTAACTGTATTTAAGTGTTTGGTTAGCTTTAATGCACTTACAATATATCAATAAGCGAAATACTTTTTCCAAAATAGAAATTATTGTATCCTCTAACCAAATGGCCAACTTCATCTGACCACCACCATATTCATTATCTAAGTATAAAGTTGAGGCTGTATATCTTTTACCATCCATATTTTATACAATACCCATAAGGGCATTTTAACAATTACAAAATATGACATTTAACAGGATAGGACTTTAGATTTTGCATTGAATTTTCCAAATTAACATTGCTAACAAAATTTAAAATATAGGAAAATAGGTTTAGGCTACTCAAAGGATTAAATCATACTCAATTCCTTTTTTTCCTTACAGTGTGGCTCTTCCATTGGCTTTCCTGTAGTCCTCTAGACAATATTTTTTGTGTTCCCACCTTCCCCTACTCTTCATAACCCTAGACCAAATACCCCCTCTCCTTGTTCTCCATTCTCCCTTGAAAAAAAAATCCAACGCATGAACATAACCAACAGAGGCCCACTTCATTTGTTCTCACACCCCTTTTTCAGTGCCAAGAAGGCTTTATCCTCCCATATTCTTTTTCCATCCTTGCATCATGCTTCCTTTACAATCAAAAGGTCTCTACAGCCTGTGGGAGTATGCCAATCACTCCCAAATATTATTATTATATATTTTTTTGATTTGGTTGCAAAACCTGCATGCCTTTAGGTATGAGATAGTTCTCTTCTATGTGGCCGATTGCAGTTACAAAGAAGCATGTCCAACTCATATATATATATATATATATATATATATAGATATATATATATATATATCTTTGTGTGTGTGTGTGTTTCTTTATTTCAACTTGTCCTTTGTGCACACTTCTTGATTGCCATGGCTACCACCAAATAAGTCAACATTCCAAGCAATTTTCCCCTTCCTCCACTCTGGAATATGTGTCCCCAAACCCAATATGTTTTATTTAGTTAATTTTACAATATTTTTCATAAACAAGTGATGTGACTGGGACTATTATAAATACAAGATTTATACCTCCTTCAATTTGGGAGATAAGTTCAGTGAGATGGAATAACTTAGCGACTCAGTGATTAAACAAGGAACCAAGGCAGATTTAAGGTAAGGTAGTATGAGGTCCAAAAATAAAGGAGAGAGATATTTGAAGAATTTGGAAAAGGAACTCGTTAAGGAAAAAAAATATTCTGACTTGTGGAGTGCGAGGCATATTCTAGGAGGATTAACAAGGTCTGAGATAAGTAAACAAATATGAGTATAAGAGAGAAATTGAAGACAAGCTAAGGAACCTGGTCAAGGTAGTGTAGAAAAAATTGAGAAATTACTACCACAAAAGTATATATCTGAGCAAAAATCTAAAGTATATATTTGAGAAAAATATAAAGTGTATAGGTATGAGAGCAAAGGTCTGAAGGAGTGAAGATATGACACATATCTATGTGATATATTCTATGTGGAAAGAGGGAGAGGTCCGACTTAGTAATAGGGTCTATGTTTTCTTGGGCAGAAAGGTTGTGATCAAGCTTCTGAAGTCTGAGTTGACTATAATCCAATTAGAGTTGTTGTGAAGTAAATATTGTCATCAAATTCAATTTGACTGTATTGCTCAAACTAGTTTTTGAAGAGTTTTTTTGTAATATATTATTTGGAGTGCCTTTAAAGAAATCCTTTGAAGCATTCCTGAATAGAATTAAAGTCAGATCTAAAACA
>JAXQQM020079555.1:0-16075 GCA_034641835.2 Pinus albicaulis | reverse complement strand
CAGATTTGTGGCCTGGGGATTCTCACAAGTTGAGGGGATCGACTAGAGGAGGTAAATCCCCTCTGCGGACAGAGGCGATCCCTACTAGCCCAGCAGGGGTCTAGCAACAAACAAACAATGCTATGACGCAAGCTCCTAGTTACGAATGAAAGACTTGGGATAAGAGCCTACCTGGATTTCAACGCTAGATCTGAAGAAGAGATGTCCCCGTCCTTCAGCCCTGGCAGATCACAATCCTTCCGCGATCTCCGCGGATGAACACCTGCACACAGAAGAAACGAACAGATACAAGCATAGGAACCAACATACGTAACTAAACATCGGTCAGAAAAGATATTACTCGCATTAACATGATGGAAAAAGGAGTGGACCTATAATCATAGTCATCTATTAAAATGATAAACGAATAGAAGTTACAACCAAGTTCTGACGTCGCAGCTTCCTTCGAACGGGTCTCCGGTCGTCCACGTCTCGCAAAGCTCGCCAAGGAAAGGGAAACCTCTCGAGAGTCTCGTAACAATGGTCTCCTCGCTTGAATGGGCCTTAAGGGAAAGAAGGGATTCTTTACAGCACAAAGGCACTTGGGAATAGGGAGATGCAAAGCTTCAGCACTTCAAGACTATCAGCCTTTCAGCCCCTTCATCAATGGATGAAGGCTATATTTATAGAGAGGAGGAGGAGGTTGGGATCCCTACAATAGTGGAAGGGAGGCCTTATCCTTTGGGAGGTTCCCCATATGGTGGAAACAAGAGGCCAAAGGAGGAAGGCCGTGGTTATTCAGGCGAAACCACTCCTGATGACTCATCCACGAAGTTGTTGTAATCGAAACTTCGCCTCTTTTTTTAAAAAAATTTCCATAAACAGAGTGGCGCGGGTACAACACTGGGACAGAGCACCAATTGGCGCGGGCTCAGTGTTAATTTTCCCCCATTGGCGCGAGTACATAACAGACTACCAGCGCCAATGCAAAAACATGTGTTTTTAGGGCTCTGCTCAGGAAATGATCAACAGAAGGAATGTTGTCCTCATGGAAAGGGATGCAATGAAGATATTTTCAAGGCTTGACATTGCTCACGGGTCACATAATGGGTCCTCCATTGTGCGGGATGGGGAATGGTAGGGACGGTGACAAATTACTGTGTAACAGATGCCCCCTAAAGCATGAGGCCCGAGAGAGAGAGAGGGGTGAAATGCTTTACGAGAACATGTCCAACTGAAGGCCCGCCGTCGGAAAACCTGCACAGAAAGATACAACTGATATCTCAAGTACATGATGTATATCTATGGTATGGACGCAGCCATCCGAACAGAGTATGCTATAATCCGGATCCAGGGTATGGGCGCAGCCGTCCAACTAAGATCAAACAAATAGACTCGGGTATGGTCGCAGCCATCCAATCATTGAGTCATGTACATAATGACAATAATCCACAATCGCAGCCTGGATTACAATAGACACAATCCAGGGTCTTGCGCTCCATCTCGACCCAAACAAGTACAAGTTCTAGCATGCGAATGTGTGAGCTGATGTCGAACATGCAAGAACATCGTCTGATTACCAGCCAATGATGAAAGCCGTTAACAGACGCGAGAGAAACCACCAATAATGACGATGGTCCTCAAGGTACTACAGGTACAATCTACGGCGTGTGAATAAATGAGCTGACGTCGAACACCCGCAGAATCATCCGATCGGAGGCCAATAATGAAAACCTCACGTCGAATGCGACGAACCTGCCATTAAGGCATGCAGGCTCCAAGGTACCATCAGGAGTCTCTAGACCAACTTCCTGGATAATGAGTTGAAGTCGACAGGAAGTGACCTTGATCAAAGGTGGGCCATAATGATTCCCACATCATCGACACGAGACAGAGGAACATAATGTTTTGTTGTGAATTAGGACCATATGAGAAACAGAGGAAGGTTGATATTTGCAGAGGCCAACTTCTCTTGAACACATGAACGGCACGACAGTGGACTTGGCAGTATTTGACATCAACGGATCAGGGGTCATGGCGACGAGGCAGTGAACAGATGAGAGGTCAAAAGAGATTACCCAAACCCATGGAAGCAAAGTGAAGAAACGAGATGAGATGTCCCCAACCCGACACGAATGCGGACAAGTGCCATGTTCAAGAGCGACATACTGCCAATGACAACGACGATGGTTCCATTTTTCCCCCACCATTTCTGGCGAGTACCTCTTTATTTTTACACAAGCTTGAAGAGGATACCATATGCTTGTCATATAAGTCCGCCCTTCGGGCGAATCCATCCTAGTACATTTAACGAGTCCTAGGAAGGAGAAACTCGGAGAACGTCATTTCGACGGAATCCAATGTCATCAGGGTTTAACGAGTCTGACAAAGGAAGAACTCGGTGTCTTTTCATGTTTAGAGAGTTTGAAAAGACAGCTGAAAAGAAAACTCCACAGGTCCCTTTTCGTAAATAGTTTCCCAGATCCGAAAAGGTAGAAAACAATATCCGGGAAAACCTCCTAGTCGCGATAGGCTAGGGTATTCCTTTTTCGTAATCAATCCATCCCAGCCCGAAAAATGGTTAAACTTATACTGGGTGAATGTCGATTCGTGTCCATTTCAACGAGATCGAAACGACAAGGGCCTCGGCAATCTTTTCATATTTAGAGAGTCAGAAAAGAGCTGAAAGTTAACTCCTCCTGGAGGAACGAGTGGTATAAAGGGTAGCAACTGGTTCCGGTAATGGTGGAACTGCTCAAAACAAATAAAGGTCAAGAGGCTGGCTAACAAGACCACTCATCGCAGCGGTTCCTCAGGAATGGGTAAAACAACCAAGTGAAGGCATATAATCGGCCAAGCAGATAGTGACGATGGAGTGAGAAAACCAAGGCTCATCTGGCAAAACAGGCTGATAAAACGACAATCACAAGAGGAATGGTTTCATTTTTACACAAGCTTGAAATCAGAAAACTCTGCTTGAAGTTGGTTTCATTTTTACACAAGCTTGAAACGGAAACAAACTATGCTTGTAAAATTAAGCATGCCCCCAGCATGGTGACTCAATTTGAGGTACATGCCCCCCAAGCTTCAGTCCATATGAAAGGCAGATGGAGTGAAGGTTCAAGTTACGAGATCAAGAGAAAGACTCGACTGGGATTTTACGAGATCTTATCAAAGACTCGAATTGAACGGGAATGTGTTTCATTGTTTTAACGAGGTTGACACATTAAAAGAACTATCCTCGGACACCTTTGTTTTATTTTTTAAGGAGCTTGACACAAGACAAGGAACTCTGCTCCGACAACCTTGTTTCATTTTTTAAGGAGCTTGACACAAGACAAGGAACTCTGCTCCGACAACCTTGTTTCATTTTTTAAGGAGCTTGACACAAGACAAGGAACTGTGCTCCGACAACCTTGTTTCATTTTTTAAGGAGCTTGACACAAGACAAGGAACTGTGCTCCGACAACCTTGTTTCATTTTTTAAGGAGCTTGACACAAGACAGGGAACTATGCTCCGATGACTTCATCATAATGAACAAGAAGTCATCGCTTCCAAGAGTTCCACTCCTGATGGAAGAAAAACATCCTGGAAGTCAGGACCCAATGCCCCCAGCACATTATGCACAACGGCATCATCACTGAGCACAGGCACGGGGTAGGTAGCCACATAGTTGACCCGCGGTGGGGCAGATACAACAGGTGGATAAAAACCAGGAGGGGGTGATGGCGGACCAGTTGCCATATTAGGACCAAAGAACGACAACTGATCAATGGTCACGATCCGTCCTTCATGTGGAAAACAGACCACACGAAAAAGGGAGGAGACAAGCGCTTTTAAAACTCATTTTAACGTCGAAAAGTTATAAATATGTTCAATGGTAAAAAATGAAATTGCTTTTTACTATTTACCTTGTGGAGAGCAACAGTGGTCCATTTGGAGCAGAATCTTCTGACGGCGATTGCGACCAATCCAGGCAACCATTCAGCGTCTCGTCTGTGACAGGTAAGAGGCGCTCCTTTTCTCTTTCTTTCCATACATTTTTTAATGAATTTCCCTTAGAAATCAGCTCTGTAAGGGCACCTTTGAAATTTTAGGGCCGGGCTAAGTGGCGCGGGTATCGGGCACGGACCCGCGCCACTGAGCTCTTTTTACCAAAGGGCCCGCACCACATGGCGCGACTGTCAGCAAAACAGTCGCGCCAGCGGCGCAACCCAAATTTCCGCCTAAAAATCCTCTATTTATGCCAAATTTCTTGAATTTTGAAGCTCACAAAAGATCTAATAAGGGGTTTTGGACCATGTGAATGCAGATAAACAGTCAGAATGGCAATCGAATGGAAGGAACGAGAACACGGAGATGAGGACGAAGAGGCCATGCAAAGCCAAGCATGTATGAATGCTCTGAGAGACTGTGGCTTAAAAAAGTTCTTCCTCACGCCATGCTTACGGGCTCAGCCTGAGCTCCTCCAATATCTGATCAACCTCTGGGATGAAAATGACCAAGTATTCAGAATACGAGACCAGGTGTTGGAATTGGAGGTCACTGACATTTATTTCGTTACTGGATTATCCCGCAGGGGTCCGATCCCTGTACTGACTGGGAGCAGACCATCAGGGGAGAAGATGGAAGAAGTAATGGCGCGGGTGTGCCGTGGGGCACAAACAGGAACAGGGAGTAAGAAGGTATACATCTCAACCATCCCTGACCTAGCACTGAGAGTTGTACTCCACACCATTACGCGAGCTGCTGGATCGCAGGCACCGCACAAGGCTACAAAGACTCAACTCTTACTGGCCTCAGAGTGCATGGGTCCCCGACTGTATGATTGGGCAACAGCTGTCACGATCAACATGAAAAGGCAGCTTACAAAGTGCAAACAGAACAAACTGAAGCAGTTTGGGTATGGTTCCATCTTGGTATCGTTCGTTCTGGAACGCATACCAACCTTCCAGGGCCAAGAGGCCCATGTGGCGAGTCCAGTACCACGAGAGCCGAGAATGGCTCGCTGGGCAGCACTGATGCCCAGATCTGGAGGAGGGCAACAGATGTCCTGGAAGCCCGAGTTCTTCAGATGGATACGGCGCCAACTAATCGTTGTGGAAGATTGGCCCTATGCGGGAACTGACTTTACAGGGGACCCGGATCTCCCGCTACCAGAAGGAGACCACTGGGACGAAGAGCTGGGTAAGACCTCATATTTTTGATTTTATGTTTATATGTTTTTTTTTTGTTAATACACACTTGTCTTAACACAATTATATATGCATGCAGATGTAGGACCTGAGAGACCAGCCGGGATGTCTCCTATCTCCCGGAGGACACAACTCGCCCCTGAGATCCGGGGGGAAGGCACCGGAGGAGAGGCACTGGTCCAGAACCTCGAGGGGATTGCCCATGGGATCCCAGACTATGCCCGGCTGTCAGACGTACCGATGGAGTACCAGCGCCATACGGTGGGAGTTCCAAACCGGCTCCACCGAATCCTGAGGCGGCTAGTGCGTGCAATGACGTGCTATCATGAGCACCATGCTGATTAGTCTCTAGGATTTAGCCACACCTATTTTTTGAGAGACACAGTGTCTCCGGATGTATTAAGACAATTATGTATATTTTTTGAGTTTTATGTGACACACTTCTATGTAAACATTTCGATATCTATATATATGCATATCTATTTCGGGATGAGTCTTCTTTACATGTGATGATGATTTATAAATTGCGCAAATGTCTATCTAACACCAAATTTGCTACTGCATCTGTTAATGTATTCAAATGCCTGGGTATATGATGATATGTAATATATTCAAAATTCCTTTCCAGTAATCGAATACGCAAATACAATCGTAAAATGGACGGGTTTCTTACCGAATAGTGCCCGTTCAGCTGCAACACTACAAGTTGTGAATCTAGGTACACGAGCAATTCACGGATACCAAGGTTTACTGCCTCGGTTAATAATTCCAACACGGCGCTATATTCCGCGATATTGTTCGTCGTACGTCCTAAACAAACACCTTGCAGGTCGATCAACTCACCAGCAGGATCGTAGATTACCCAGGCTGCAGAAGACAGATTCCTGGTACTGCGGGAGGCACCGTCCGCGAAACCAACAAATGGATGAAAAGACATCTGCACAACCAGGAAGACCCGATCAGCAGAAAGATGTTTACAAAGCACACCACACCATGCACACAAATGAAAATCACACACCTATGTACACACACCACACCAAGAAATCATTTCAGGCGTAGTACTTCTTAAGGTACAGCCCATTTCTGGGCTGCGCCAATGGAACTCCTTCGTAGTCTATAAGTTCGTAGGCCCCATTTTTCAAAACACGTTTTACTATATAGGGACCGTGCCACATGGGCTGGAGTTTACCGACACCAAGCTTATCATGTGCCTGATCGTACAAGAGGACTAGGTCTCCTTCAATGAAAGAACGGGGAGAAACAGATTGATCAAAATGAGATTTGACCCTCTTTTTTTATGCTTCGATGATCAAAGCAGCTAGACGACGGGTTTCATCCAACCGTTCGAGATACAGAAGACGCTCTTCCTCAGGAGAAGTATCCGGTAAGAGCTCCATAGCTAACTTAAGCGAAGGAATTTCGCATTCAACCGGCAAAGTAGCTTCCAGACCGTACACCAGTTGAAATGGTGTGAATCCGGTTGCACTTTTAGCAGATGTTCGGTACGCCCAGAGAGCTGAGAACAGTTGGAGATGCCAACTGGATTTATGAATCCCAACTGTTCGTTGAAGCATAGTGACCAAAACCTTGTTCACCGCTTCAACCTGACCGTTCGCTTGAGAGTAGTATGGCGTTGAGCTGTCGTGACGCAGGCCCAACGCAGCTGTCAGCTCCGCCATCATGTAATCACGGAAATGAGTACCGTGATCAGTGACGATAGCTTGAGGAACCCCGAATCGTGCAATAACATGGTTGAATAAAAATGAAGCAGTCGTTCTTCCGTCAGCAGCAAGTGTAGGCATCGCCTCGGCCCACTTAGTAAAGTAGTCGACGGCGACAATGATATACGCATGCCCCCCGGCCGAGTGAGGGTTACACGTCATAAAATCTACGCCCCATTTCGCGAAAGGGCCGACGGTAATAACGGGATGCAAAGGCAACGGCGGCGCGCGCATCTTGCGCTGAAAAATCTGGCACGGATGGCATTTCCGGACTGCAGTGATACAATCCTTGAATATAGAAGGCCAGAAATAACCTGCCCTCAGAATCTTTTGGGCAGTGGCATATCCGGACATGTGTCCACCACAGGCGCCACTGTGGCAGTCATTCAAGACTTTCTCAGCCTGGTCCAAGGTAAGGCATCGTCGGAGCACCGAATCTACTCCAATACGATATAGGGTATCTCCCACTATGCGGTAGGGTTGGGACTGGTGCCGAATCCGACGGCGTGCGGCTTTATCCAACTCAGACCGGAATGTCGCGGTCTGAAGATACACTATGATGTCCCCGTACCAAGGATCACGAGTATCGATAAGAAACAACGTTTCGTCTGGAATATGATCTTCAGAGTGTTCAGGAAGAGAGTCTGTAGGGAGAGAACAAATCAAATCCGCGAAGACCAGTGATTTAGTTGACTTGGCAGTGGTGAAATCCAAATCAAACTCCTGCAGGATGACGATCCATTTGGAGTACTTGCCCCTCAGCAATTGTCTAGAAAGAATATATGTCATGGGGTTGCAGTCTGAAACCACTGTTATCGTGCGCAAAAGGATGTAATGGCGAAAGCGCTGTACAGCGTGTACGGCTGCTAAGGCCAACTTCTCAACATGTGCGTAACGCGTTTCCGGGTCGAGAAGGTTCCGAGAGAGGTAATAAACAACATGTTTATCACCGTTCTCGTCATCCTGCACCAAGACCATGGCGATGGTGCTTAATGCGGCGGCTAGATACAAAGTAAAGTCGCGGTGGTAGTCCGGAGGACGAAGCAACGGAGCATTGACTAGCAATGTCTTCAGCTTCTCAAAGGATTCTTGAGCGTTTCGTCCCAATGGAGGAACATTACGCACAACGAAGCAGTGAATCAATAGGCCTCGACCCTCGGGATGAAACGCTAGAAAATTCGCTTTCCCTTGCAGACTCTGCAACTGATAAAGGGAGGAGGGTGACGGGAGATTTATAATGGCCTCAACCTTCAGAGGGTCGAGGCGAATTGCGTCTTTCGAGACTATAAAGCCTAAAAGACGGCCAGAGTCGACGCAGAAGACGCACTTATGAGGATTCAGCCTAATATTGTAGCGTCTGCAACGAAGAAATATCTGGCGAAGATGTTCCGGATGATCCTCTCGCTTACCTGAATGGGCAGGCAAGTCGTCCAGATAAGGCTGGACAATATGGCGAATATCATGAAAATAATATGACATGGCACGTTGAAACGTGGCGCCAGCGTTCTTTAAGCCGAACGGGAGTTTTTTATATGCAAAAGTGCCCCACGGACAGATGAATGTGGTCTTATGTTGATCCTCAGGTGCAATGTTAATCTGGTTGTAACCTGATAAACCGTCCATTAAGGAGTAGATCTCACTCCCGGCGCAATCGTCGATAATCTGATCGATAAACGGAGTGGGATAATTATCCTTAGGACAGGCGCGATTTATATCGCGATAATCCACACAGACTCGAATGGTACCCTGCTTTTTATCGACAGGGACGATATTGGACACCCATTCTGTAAGGGGGATGGGATAAATAAACCCCGCGTTCAGAAGTTTTTCAACCTCTGCCTTGATAGCGGCGGCTTTCCGAGGATGCATGGGACGCAAGCGTTGGCGCACGGGTTTCGCACCCGGATAGGTTGGAATCTCGTGTACGACAATACTAGGATCGATTCCCGGCATTTCCTCGTAGGACCATGCAAAAACATCTCTGAACTCTTTGAAAAGTTCCGTATAGACCTGGATCTCTTCGGGAGAACAGGTCACACCCACATGAATGTTCTCAACAATACCTGGTTTAACAGAGATGTTGATAGGAACCGTTTGAGTAATGTTACTCAGATTGCCTTTCGAAAAGACCTCATGCGTCAAGATCGGTGTTTGAAGAGGAGGGGAAGGAACCTGAGTAGCATAGCGCTCTAGACAGTCAGTCATTGCCCCCAAGCTAGGCATAAACGAGGAACGATGATGCCCATCGCCCCAGGGTAGCTCCTCCAGAGACATAGTTTCAATGATAGCCTCATCTGAGGGAAAAATCTCTCTAAGAGGATCGGGCGAATCAGCCTGACCAAGCCAGGGGGATTGTGAGTAGACGTCAAAAGCCATGCTCATCGGAGCATGCTGAGGAGGTGGAGGGTCCGATGCAGCAACAATCTCACAGTAGCTGATCTCTACTGGCGTTAAAGGCATGGACTCTCCAAACTCATATACATGCTCAGGTGTAGGAATCAGCCAGGGGTCATCAGTCCTGGACAACATGTTGACTTGAGCGGTATTCGGTGGCGGCGCAGGAAAAATACCCATGAGGACTGGGTCTTTGAAAAGACCAGGTCCTATGCTGTCTGGGGGATTCGGAATTTGATCCACATACGGCACGTTGTTCTTGGAGCTAGAGGTAAAAAATGACAACTGGTCTATCGTGACAATCTTGCCCTCGTGAGGGAACTTGATGAATCGAAAGACAGTAGACGGCACGCAGAGCATGGCATGGGTCCAGCTGCGGCCAAGAAGTATATTGTAGTTGAGTTTAGCGTCAACTACTTCTACTTCCACGTTGACAGTTTTTCCCTGTAATATAATCGCCAGACTCTCGAGAACTCCCAGGGGTTTAAATTCCCGGCCATCAAATGCCTCAAGGGCATTGGGAGATGACGATAAAGTTGGAGAACCGATGGCTTTCCAACAAGCGGAGGACATGACACAAGTAGATGCACCCTCATCTACGACGGCTCTGTGAACGTTCAGACCGTTAATCCCGACTTGAATAACCAAAGCGATTTGATGTGGAAGCCGGGGAGTAAAATTCTCCAGATCAAAGGTGAGAAGGCTCGAATCGGCGGGATCAATACCACCGATGGCGGACAATAAAGCCTTCCGTTGTGAAGGACAACTCTGAAGAACCTCGAGTGCAGACATGGCACATGGCGCCTGTGCCAGATCCTCAACAATACTGTAATGTTGAGCGGCACGAGCGTTTGGATTATAAGAGGATCTCCGAAGAACACCCTTGGGGGGTGGCTTCACAACGGGTTCGAGAGTCGGCTTCTCAATTTCCAATGAACCAGAAGCAGATGCGGGAGGCGGTCCATCCGCCACTGCCTTCCCGGGTGCCTGCTGCTGATTATTGTAATCCTTGGACCTCGTAGCGATAGTGATAGGTGCATTAGTATTCATCATGAAAACTTGAGACCCAAACGGTACAGATGATGAACCTGGTTCGACCATCTGGGTCTGCTGAGATGGAAATGGCTCTTTTAAAACAGCCGGAGTTCCCTTTGAGCCTTTAAGAAGTTGACTGACTTCGGATCGTCTTGGACAATCCTTAGTGTAATGGTCACCTTCACAGATGAGGCAAGGAAATTTCGGCTTACGTTGTGAGCCATCTTCAGACCGAGATTTAGATTCCGGTTTTGGGGCATCAGATTTTGATTTTCCTTTGCCCTTCTTCTTCCCCTTGGAGGACTTGTCCGCAGGATTGGCCTGAACGGCATTTACCTCCGCGGTTTTACCAGAATCGGATGAGGCGGGATTAGCAGAGGTATTGTTGGAAGAATTGGCCTTCTGCTTCCCATTCGAAGACTTCTTCGAATTTTGAGAGACGGAACCAATGACGCCATCCACCGTAGGGGTAGGCGGGGTCTTTTTGGCTCCGGACCGTGGAGCATCAGGCAGGATGTCATAAAGCGTGCCAGATTGCGAATAAACAAGATCCAGATACTGGGCACGCGCGATAGCTTGTTCCTCGGTCACACACGCTCCCATCGCGATATCCTGAGCGATTTTGTTCACAAAGGAGGTGGTGAACCAGTGAGTCAAAATCTGATCAGGTATGTGAAACTTGATCAGTCGACGACAGCGCCGCCACTCATGGATGTGATCCGAGATGTGAGTGGCCGAGTCCTGCTTCAGGGAAGACAGGAGGTGCGTCCCAGTCTCATACCGGACTGGTAACTGGAAATGCGTGAGGAAAGCCATAGCTAACGAGTTGAAATCCTGAAAAATACCACGGGATAGCTCTATGTACCACTTAGCGGCAGCTCCTGTTAACGTACGCTGGAAAAGACGCAAACGAACCGAATCGTCAGTCCAAGAGTTAGACGAGCACCAGAGGTGATACGTCATCACATGCGCCTGGGGGTCTTCTCCAGATTTGCCCTCAAACTTGGGACAGTCTCCTGGTATCTTGGTTGGAACCGGGGGCCAATATGGATTATGAGCAATCGGATCATTGGTCAACTTTGAAACGTCCGGTAGATCCAAGGTAGCCAGGAATGGCAATGGAGGGTTAATTCCCATGCCAGTCCCAGAATAAGGTCCGGTACCCATGCTCCACGATGGTTGTGAATATCCCTGCCCCCATGGGTTCTGTCCCGTGGGATTCTGACCGTGAGAGGCATAATTCATATAGCCAGACTGATTTGGTTGCTGGTAACCATTGTGTGGGGCCTGATAACCAGGGTTCGGGCCTTGATTAGGCGTCTGCCCCGTATAAGCAGCGTTTGGATTTGGCTGCTGAGCATAGTTAGAACCGGGTGGAGGAGGATGATACTGAGAGCCTCCAGAGTGGTTATAGTTCGGTTGAGATTGACCATGAGGATAATAACCACTATGAGGATGAGTAGACTGCTGATAAGTGGAACCCTGCGGAGCCTGGTACGTAGGGCGCAGCTGTTGATTTGGCTGCGGCATTGAGTGAGCAGGCTGGTGAGCAGAGTGAACGGAATGAGAGGGCTGCCCTGAATAAACAGGTTGACCCGAGTGAGGGGGCGGCCCTGAATGAACAGGTTGGCCCGAATGAGGGGGCGGCCCTGAATGAACAGGTTGGCCCGGATAGACAGGCGGTGCTGGTTGCGCAGGTTGACCTGGTTGTAAGTGAGCCCCAGGTTGCACCGAATAAGCTGGTTGGCCTGGAGGCGGGACACCAGGTTGTGCCGGATGACCCGGTTGGCCTGGTGGTGGAACAGGACCAGGTGCTTGCTGGAAACCAGTTTGACCTGAAGCAGAACCATAAAGTGGTCCTGGCTGATACGCAACGTTAGAGACAACAGGATATTGCGGTTGCATCGGTAAAGAAGGCTGGATTTTCCCCCCAGGTCCATAGGCCGGTCCCTGTTGATACCCCGGCTGAGGCTGAGCAGGTTGACCAGTAGGGTTATAATATGGTCCTTGCGGATTATAGAATGGCCCTTGCTGGCCCGCAGAGTAGCCTTGATTGGGCTGTCCCTGTGGGTCGTACTGATAGCCAGGTTGGCCTGCAGGTTGACCTTGGAAAGGTTGCGCCTGCAAGTTCTGAGCCTGGTTGTACGGTAAACCCTGAACATAAAGATAGGCCTCAGGAGCAGGGAGACGCAAAATGTCCCCATGCTCGTCAAGCTGACCCGGAAAACCATACACGGGAGTGCCGTCTTGTGCATAGTGCGAAAAGAAAGACCGATAAGGATCTTGGGGGAGCTGTCCAGCTCCGTCGTTCGGCTGCTGTAAAAACAACCGATACTCCTCCGGAGAGATATTCTCCGGTATAGCAGTAGCTAGATAAATGTCCTCTGGAGTTGGCCCAGATCTAGAAGCAGATGCTGAGGCAACAACAGAAGAGGCAGCCACACAGACAGTGGGTCGCACGGGAACAGAAGTGACGGGCGTCGAAGGAGACACCCCGGGTGTAGTGGCAGCTGGCCTCGAAGCAGGAGATGATATTCCCATAGAGGCAGCAGCTGAAATAATCTGACCCAGAGATCTGTATCCCTGTGGCAAAGAAGGACCAGCTGATGATGTGGTAGCCAGTTCAGACTCGTCTCCCTCGAACAATCTACGAGGGATGCGCTGATAGTCATCAGACCCGGGAATTTCCTCACCAGAATCACTCATGGTTGATCCTGCCGCTAAATCACGCAGAAGACGGCGAGGACTAGGAGGAAAAACAGCAGCAATAAACGGTGAACCCGATGTAAGAGAAAAGAAATCAGCTCCTAATCTCAATTCAGACACAGGGTCCGAAAAGGGCCAGTGGAACTCAACTGGCTCTCCAAAGGGTTGCTCGGCGAGGACCGGTCCCCCGTCAGGGAACTCGGAAACAACAGGCTGCTGTGGTTCAACAGAAGGTTCAGAAGCCTCTGAAGAATCGTCCGTGTAAGGACTACCAGTAGACGAAACCGAGGGTTCCGCCACCGTGACAAAAGACTAGAAGAAGAGAGCACACACACACACGGGCTGAAAATGAATTAAGACACACGATCGAACAGTCACAAGCAATATCTAAACGGGTGTGTTATCGTGGGAGATTGATTTTACCACATTGGAAAATAAACAAATCCTACCGTTTCATGTTTTAAGAGTCGAGAAACGATAAAAAGATGACTCTATCTCTTTCAGAGTTGACACAAGCGTGAAAGGACAAGCGCTTGACGGTCTTTTCAAGTTTAAGGAGTCAGAAAAGACCAAATGACTGCTCAGGAAAAAACTAGGCACAAAGGGTGTACCAAATATCCGTGAACTGCAATATACACCTTGGTTTCAAATAATGAAACAGAAATCGACCAAGGACTTTCCGTACGTGCGGGTAGTCTCCCCGAATGCTGTGTTCGGTGTATCACGGGTATAGGGCGGCAGACTCGGCTTCCTGTGGATAAAGGATTGAAAACCTATAGGGGTCTCCCTTTATATACGCGACGGTACGGGGAGCGCAAGTCCGTGCTAGCGCTGTCTAAAGCCGACAGGCGAACGACAGCTGCTAGGTTTAACGACGCCGGAACACGTCTCTAGCCTAGACCTTCTAAATATGTTGCGTTAAGTTCCAATGTTGCCTTAGGTTAATTGAATAAATTTTATAGTTGATCTTCAATTAAGTTTCAATTTCCAGGCCCTATCGTATGTAGTGTCTCCTAAATGCAAGCTATATGCCACGATGCAACATTTAGTTCGATGAAAACTAGTTAAATGAGAGTTAAGAGCTTTTATACAAACGAAATGAACGGAATACAGACAAGAATGTCTCTAATGCAACTAATGCAATTGCACACTTTTCATCCAAACACTAATCACTAGCAATATGGAAAAGATCACAATTTGCACTAATTTGACAAAAGCAAAAGAGATTATTTTTTGATTTTCAATGTTTAATGGCTAATGTGCACTGAAAAAAAAAGGAACAATTTGAGAAATGATATCTAAGAGAGCGAAGCAAACAACATTCACTCAACGAAGCAAGCAACCAAATCTCTAAATCGACCCAAAGTCCCTCAAAGCAAAGAAAGACTTGAAAACTTCCGATGGACCGTGTGATCTAGGTCCACAGCAAAGGCAAACGAATTCTGAATGAAGGAATGAACAATCACTCAAAAGACGCAGAAAAAAAATCAAAGACTGTTAAGAGAGCGTGGAGAATCAATCAACAAGTTGACAGGACAATCAAGACACCAAAACTCCCAAGGAGGGCTCGATTCACTATGCCACTAGATGCCCTAGGGCTCAAATCGTGAAATCGATAGACAAAGGCAAACAACCAAAGGATAGCGGTGAATTCCGGTCAAACAAGACTCCAACACACTCAGACAATCAGGAAATCAAGAAGAAAAGTACTGGTCAAGCTCAGAAAGCCAAAAAATGAAGAAACTCAAAAAAGTCACAGGGGTGGCGCGACTGTGGCCTTGAAACTAGCGCCAGAGGCCGATTGGCGCGACACAGACAAATGCAACAAGCGCCAAGTGGCGCGAATGTCGGGTTAAAACCCGCGCCATTCGAGTTCTTCAATAAAAATTAAAAAACAAGCTATTCTAAAAGTAGACCAATACAAGCTAAGCAAACCAAGAGGCTAAAATAATGAAAGAATCCAACCCAGAAGGTTCATCAAACAAGGAGAAACAATCAAAGCGAACCAATCATAAATGGGACAAGGAAAACCGGACGATCCCCAGCGGAGTCGCCAATTTGTTGAGGAGGTAAATCCCCTCTGCGGACAGAGGCGATCCCTACTAGCCCAGCAGGGGTCTAGCAACAAACAAACAATGCTATGACGCAAGCTTCTAGTTACGAATGAAAGACTTGGGATAAGAGCCTACCTGGATTCCAACGCTAGATCTGAAGAAGAGATGTCCCCGTCCTTCAGCCCTGGCAGATCACAATCCTTCCACGATCTCCGTGGATGAACACCTGCACACAGAAGAAACGAAAAGATACATGCATAGGAACCAGCATACGTAACTAAACATCGGTCAGAAAAGATATTACTCGCATTAACATGATAGAAAAAGGAGTGGAACCATAATCATAGTCATCTCTTAAAGTGATAAACGAATAGAAGTTACAACCAAGTTCTGACGTCGCAGCTTCCTTCGAACGGGTCTCCGGTTGTCCACGTCTCGCAAAGCTCGCCAAGGAAAGGGAAACCTCTCCGGAGTCTCGTAACAATGGTCTCCTCGCTTGAATGGGCCTTAAGGGAAAGAAGGGATTCTTTACAGCACAAAGGCACTTGGGAATAGGGAGATGCAAAGCTTCAGCACTTCAAGACTAGCTTTCCATGGATCTGAGCAGGCTTTTATAGATGGGGAAGGAGGGAGTTGGGATCCCTATCATTATGGGATTGGCCCTATCAACAAGGAAGGTTCCATGGGAGGTGGCAAAACCAATTCCCTTCCATAGAACTCCCGCAGCCAAACCTCCCAACTCAAGATAGGCAGTGGTTTGTGAGTTTGTTTGAACTCAACTTCCGCCATCCATATTTAAAAAGCAGTCCCTAAAATGGGTGGCGCGATTGCTGCTCTATGACAGAGCGCCAAGTGGCGCGACCTCTTTACAGGATTTCCCTGATTGGCGCGAGCACTGAACTGTCTACCCGCGCCAATGCAAAAGAGCTGTTTTTCATGAGTTTTGCAAGGAGATGTCTCAAGGGGAAATGAAGTTCATACTCAGAGGGA
>JAXQQM020091007.1:0-37257 GCA_034641835.2 Pinus albicaulis | reverse complement strand
GGTAGCAATTTTTTTATCTCTTAAATGTGAATTTCCGTTGTACGTGTTGATCAGCGGTTGTCATTGATGTCAACCCAAGCAGCACTAGGGGCTAACCCAATATTGCATGAGAATTTTGACCTACCAAATTACTATATTATGGTTCAATAATTCTTTTGATGGTTTCTAATTATTGAGATGTTTCTGTTGATATATGGCATGCCACGTAATTATTCATGGTTTGAGAGATATTCATGTTTCAAGTTTGTACCCCTAGTTAGTGGGCTAAAACCCCATGGGGTTGGGGCATGGGTCATTGAAAAGTCATAATTAATATTTTTTAAGCTCCTAAAATCCATCCCACATTCACTTGTTGAAGCCCCTCTCAACTTGAGCATTTATATAAATTGCGATCCTCATTTCCTCCTTATGCAAGGGATTCGACCATCTGAAATAGGTCATCATGGAATTTTCACTCTAACATTGTTTCTACGAAGATTTAGAAGCTGAAATTTTTAAGAGGTGAAGCCAAAATCCTAAGGAAGCTACAGTAAAAATTTTAGATCAAGGTGCGCAATATTTTTGGATATATGATCTGTGAAAGTCAGGGTTTTTGCAGGCTCCTGAAATTCATCTCAAAGAAGTGACCTTGGTAAAATCATCATAAATCTCTCTCTGAGTATCAGATTGGAATTCCATAAAAAGTGGCGGATAGTGCATAGTTTTAATTTTCTCTCTATCAATTTCAGAGCCAAATGAAGAAATAGTGACACATGGCATGCCGTACAAGTGTGCTCTGCTGAAACAATCCATAATTAGGGCATTGTGAGAGATTGTGTATAACTCTCTCTTGAAGAATCCAAATTGGGCTAGACCTGTGGCATTGGAAATATGATTCATAAGAGTACTATAGGACCGAAAATCAGATATTGAGGATCTAAAATAATAGAGATACACCAGATTCAATATCAAGCTCCTAGAAGGCAAGAAAAAGCTAGATCATGTGTTGTCAAGGGTTGCAAAGGACCAGAATTTCTATGGCAGCAAAGCAAAGCAAGGTGTAGCAGAGGGTAGCATGACAAGAGAAGCAACCAAGGTGCATAACAACAGCAAGAAGTTCATCATATGAAGTCTTCAAGTGGGCAGCACTGCATACAATCATTGTAAAGGTATCTTTGTACTAAGTAATTGTAAATACATTATTGTAAAAATTGTACTAGTGTCTATCTGCCAAGGGTTGAAGAGGCAGTGTTGGGAGGTCTAGGATCATCATTAGGTGGTTGTGTGAAAGTTGGGGTTATGGTCTAGTATATCTTCTTCTTCTACATCATTCTATATCATTGTAAAGTGGACCATTTTCCCTGGTACGGGAGTCTATTCTTCTTTTATTCTTCTATAGGGTGGTAGGGTGGTGGTAGGGTGAGTTGTAGCTCATTGGGTGTTGGGGCATCTGTTCAGTTGACTACTGAAGAATCTCGGGCATTGGAGTGTCCATCCAGTGGGAGCTGGAGAAGAATGCTTTTCTAGATTCTAGGAAGTTGGAGATTTATTTTCAATTGGAGTTGAATATTAAAGAATTATTAGAAAAGAATTAGGTGGTTTTTGTCCCGGAGTGGGTTTCCACCTTAAAAACTGTGTGCATTTGTGTTCCTCTTGTTTGCTGCTATCATTATACAAACACTAATAATAATTGAAGATTAACTAATGCTATAATTGAAAGGAATACTAATTCACCCCCCCCCCCCCCTCTCAGTATTTCCAACAATTGGTATTAGGGCTTGGTTCATTCAATAGCAGTTTAACAGCTGGAAGGAGGTCATGGAGTATACCAAGAATGGTGTACCTCTATTCAATGAAAATAATTATGCACTTTGGAAAGGAAGAATGGAGGTCTATCTCTTGGCACAAGGTTATGAAGTATGGGACACTGTTCAAAATGGATTTACATCAACCACGGATGAACAAGGTAAGAAGAATTTGGTAAATGATGAAAAAGCAAAGAATATTATTATCAGTGGACTTATTGAATTTGATTATCATAAGGTATTGGGTTGTAAAACCGCCAAAAATGTATGGGACAAGCTTGAGAATATATATGCAGGTGACTCAAATTGCAAATAAGCAAAGCTTCAAATCTATAGAGAAAAATTTGAGCAACTCAGAATGAAAGAAGATTGCAACATTACTGCATACTTCCAATACGTTGATGAAATAACCAATACTCTGGAAGGATTGGGAGAGCCAGTTGATGAGAAGACTATTATACGGAAGATTCTTAGAATGTTACCAGGGAGATTCAACCCAAAGGTATCGGTCTTAGAATATAGTGCAAATCTGGACAAACTCAGCAAGGAAGAATTACATGGAGTTCTCATAGCATATGAAATGAGACTTGATGAAGAAAAGGGTACTTCAAATCTAGAAACTGCGTTCGTTGCATCTAAACAAACCAATAAGGACAAAAAACCTTCAATTGAAATGACATGCACCTGCAAGTGTGAAGAAAAGGGAGATGATGGAGAAGGTCTTTCAGATGAAGAATATGCTTACTTTACAAGAAAACTAAAACCTGGTAAGGGAAAATTCAAAGGTAAACTTCCATTGATATGTTTCGATTGTGGTGAGGTTGGGAATTTCATAGCAAAATGTCCAAACAAAAGTGATGGTGACTCAAAAGGAAATAAAGGCTTTAAGAAATTCAACAAGCAAGGAAAAAATAAAGGATCCAAAAGGAACTTTCTCTCTAAAGAAGATAGCTCCTCATCTGATGAAGAAAGTGACAACAAAGAAGAAGCCAATGACAAAGTATTGTTTATGGCCAAGCACAATAAACAAGAAGTATCAAACAATGAAGAAGAAGGGTTGACCATAGAAGAATTTTATGAGGAGGCAATCAAGCTTATAAAAGAGCTCAATGCTGAGAAGATCCGTTCCAATACTCTTGAAGAAAAAGTTCAAGGTCTCAAAATTGAAGTTGAAGAACACAAATGTATTGAAGAGTCACTTCAAAAGAAGTTGGAAGAAAGCAACCAAGAAAGGGAAGCATTAGAAGCCGAAGTAGTCTCGCTGCATAAGGAAGTGAAGAAGGGAAAAATTGTCCAAAACTATGCCAACAACTCAAGGGCATTGGAAGAACTCATCAACAATCAATGATCTTACAACGACAGAACTAGCCTCGGTTACAAAGAAAAAGAAGCAGGACCTTCTACAACAAAATACAATGAACCTATGAGATCTGACATACATGTAGACTTCATTGGACAAGATTCGCAAGCACATCCTTGGAAGACGATTCCTCGACGAAGATTTTCATCCAGGTACCAACATATTTTTCATGGCTATTGTTATTCATGTGGAAAATTTGGTCATAAAGCTATAGAATGTCGCATGTACCCTATGAACCAATACAATTCCAAGAGATTCTTCAAATATGAACCTCCCAGGGCTCAACGAAACATCAATAGATTTGAAAATTTAAGAAATAATATGGAATGTTACAAATGTCAGAACTTTGGACACATAGCCAGAGACTGCAAACTTGAAAATCCTCCAGAAGAATCTTCGAAGCCACAAAATGAACGAACATGGAAGAAGAAGAAGACTGATAATTGTGCTCTCGCTCTCAAGGCTCAAAAAAAGAAAGATGTGTGGTATGTTGATAGAAGTTGCTCAACGCATATGACTGGAGATAGAAGGAAATTTGTATCTCTGAAAGAGAAGAAGGATGGAACCATATCCTTTGGAAATGATGGATCTTCAAATGTTATAGGATCAGGTATCGTCACTCTCGGAAGCAAAGATGTTATAGCCAAGAATGTTCTATTGGTCGAAAACATGAATCACAATCTGCTCAGTGTTGGACAAATGTGTGATCAAGGACACACAATGCTATTCAACTCCACAAAATGTGAAATCGGGAAAGGTAGGTATGGTAAAATTGTGGCTACAGCAAGTCGAGCTCCAAACGACATATATGTTCTGGATGAAGCAACTAAAGCATGTCTACTAGCTAAAGAAGATGAAAGCTAGTTATGGCACAAACGAATGGGTCACATAAACTTTGACAATCTTGTCAGGATAAGAAAAAAGGAAGCAGTACGAGAAATGCCGAAAATCTCAAAACCTTCCAACACACTATGTGAGGCATGTTAGCATGGCAAGCAGACAAAAGTCCAATTTAAAACAAAAGAACACTTTGCATCACATCCATTGGAATTGATACATACTGATCTATGTGGTCCTGTGAGAACAAAAGGCTTAGACGGAGAATTATATTTCATGTTAATGATAGATGACTATACCGGGATGACAGCCATCAGTTTCCTAAAGAAAAAATCTAAAGCATTTGAGTGCTTTAAGATCTACAAGGAGTTGGTTGAAAATGAAACTGATTTGAAAATAAAGTGTTTAAGATCAGATAATGGTGGAGAATTCACTTCAAAATTATTTCAGCAATACTATGATGAAAATGGAATAAAAAGGCAATTTTCAACAGCACGAACACCTCAGCAAAATGGAGTTGCTAAAAGAAAGAATAGAACTATACAGGAAATGGGTAGAACAATGTTGAAGGACTCAAAATTGGATGAAAAATTATGGGTTCAAGAAATTGATACGGCAGTCTTCATTATCAACCGAAGTCTTCTCAGAAATAATTGCAACAAGACTCCATATGAATTATGGAAAGGAAAACCAGCTAATGTAAAATATTTCAGAATCTTCGGAAGCAAATTTTATATCAACAGAGAAGATCAAAATTTGGGTAAGTTTGAATCACATGTTGATGAAGGTATCTTTGTTGGTTACTCACACAAAATAAAGGCCTATAAATGCTATAATCTAAGACGAAAATAGATAGTGGAGAGCATAAATGTTACATTTGACGAAGATGGTGTTCTAGTGAGTAATGATGAGGATCTAGAATCTTTGAAACTTGAGAAAAAGGCTGAAAAAGACACAGATAAAATTGTAGAACAAGAAGTAACTATCAATGAGGAAGAAGTAAACAATGATCATCAAGATATACCAGAACAACAACAAGAAGCTCCTCCAAGGAGAACAAAAGAGTGGGTTCAAAAGAACCATCCATCAAATCAAATCATTGGTGACATAAACGAAGGTCGAGAGCTTCGTTCATCACAACAAGCTCATGTTGCTTTTCTAGCAACCTTTTAGCCTAGTAGTTTTGAGGAAGCCAAACTTTCGTAATGAGCAAAAACAAACTTCAATCTCGTTATCTACAACAGAAGCAGAATACATTGCAGCAACAGCATGTTGTACTCAAGTCCTTTGGATGAAACAAACTTTGCAATATCTTCAAGTGCAATTCAATGAGCCTATTCCCATATTTTGTGACAACACTAGTGCCATCAACATCTCCAAGAATCTTGTCATGCATTCAAAAACAAAACACATTCCGATCAAATATCATTTTGTTAGAGAACAAGTCGTTGAAAAGAATATCAAACTTGAGTATGTTTGTACAAAAGAACAAAATTAAGATATCTTCATTGAACTCTTACTCTAAGTTAAGGAGGACTGCTCAAAAGTTTAGATTCTCAAAATAGTTCTCATTAGATTTTCCCTTTTCAAGAATATAAAGCGGGAGTGGAAGTGTGTACAGGTCTGCAGGATGATTGTGTGTCAGCGGGAGTGGAAGTGTGTACAGGTCCACAGGATGGTTGTGTTTCAGGGGGAGTTACCCTTTGCCATTGATGTCAAAGGGGGAGAGAATGTTGTAGGAAGAGGTGTCATGATCGCAGTGGGAGTACTTGTGTTGCCGTCAATGCCAAAGGGGGAGATTGTTGATCAGTGGTTTTCGTTGATGTCAACCCAAGCAGCACCAGGGGCTAACCAAATATTGCATGGGAATTTTGACCTACAAAATTAATATATTCCAGCTCAATAATTCTTTTGATGGTTTCTACTTGTCGAGATGTTTTCGTTGATATATGGCATGCCATGTAATTCTTCACGGTTTGAGAGATATTAATGTTTGAAGTTTGTACCCCCAGTTAGTGGGCTAAAACCCCATTGGGTTGGGGCATGGGTCATTGAAAAGTCATAATTAATATTTTTTAAGCTCATAAAATCCTTCCCACGTTCACTTGTTGAAGCCCCTCTCAACTTAAGCATTCATATAACCAGATCCTCATTTTATGCAAGGGATTTCGCCATCTCGAAATCGTATCGGGAATTTTTGCTCTAAATTCTTTTCTACAAAGGTTCGTAAGCTGAAATTTTTACAGAGGCTTGAAACTCTAAGAGTTTGTGAAAACGATCAAGTAAAAGCAATATTTTTTGGAGATATGATCTGTGGAATTCTGGGTTTTTACAGGTTACAGTTCTCAATTAATTTGTTAATTTCAAATAAGTGACCGAAGTGACCTCGTAAAATCGTCATAACTCTCTCTGTGAGTATCGGATTGGAATTATGTAAAACGTGGTAGATATTACACAGACTTTAGTTTTCTCTCTATCAATTTAAGAGCTGAATGAAGAAATAGTGACATGTGGCACTCCGTACAAGTTCGCTCTGCTGAAACAGTCCAGAATTAGGGCATTGTGAGAGATTGGGCATAAATCTCTCTTGAAGAATCCAAATTGGGTCAGACCCATGGCATTGGAAAGATGACTTAGAGGAATACTATAGGACCAAAAATCATATAGTGGGGATCCGAAATAACAGAGATACACCAGATTCAATATCGAGCTCCTAGAAGGCAAAGAAAAATATAGAGCATGTGTTGTCAAGGGCTGCAAAGGACCAGACTTTCTACGGCAGAAAAGAAAATCAAGGTGCAGCAGAGGGTCGCATGATAAGAACAACAACCAAGGTGCATAACAACAGCAAGAATTTCATCATATGAAGTCTTCAAGTGGGCAGCACTACATACAATCATTGTAAAGGTATCATTGTACTTAGTCATTGTAAATACATTATTGTACAAATTGTACTAGTGTCTATCTTCCAAGGGTTGAAGAGGCAGTGTTGGGAGGTCTAGGATCATCATTAGGTGGTTGTGTCAAAGTTGGGGTTATGGTCTAGCATATCTTCTTCTTCTACATCATTCTATATCATTGTAAAGTGGACCATTTTCCTTGGTACGGGAGTCCATTCTTCTTTTATTCTTCTATAGGGTGGTAGGGTGAGTTGTAGCTCATTGGGTGTTGGGGCATCCGTTCAGTTGACTATTGAAGAATCTCAGGCGTTGGAGTGTCCATCCAGTGGGAGCTGGAGAAGAATTCTTTTCTAGATTCTAGGAAGTTGGAGCTTTATTTTCAATTGGAGTTGAATATTAAAGAATTATTAGAAAAGCATTAGGTGGTTTTTGTCCCGGAGTGGGTTTCCACCTTAAAAACTACGTGCATTTGTGTTCCTCTTGTTTGCTGCTATCATTGTACAAACACCGATAATAATTGAAGATTAACTAATGCTCTAATTGAAAGGAATACTGATTCACCTCCTCTCAAGATTTCCAACAAGATGAAAAAGAGTGAAAAAGGAATCTAAGAAGCAGGATTCGTGTTTTGAGAACCTCGAAGTCATCTAATAGGTTTGTACAAAGGACACCTGGAAGTCATGCGGTGTCCTGGTCTTTCTCTTTATAATTGATCAGATTCTTAAAGACCTTAGTCCAAGCCTTTCATTTTTCAAAATTCATTGTTAGTTGCAACTTTAAGTTTGAATACTTTCTTTTGTAATATTTATAATTTATTATCTAGGTAACACAATTACTTGAAGAAGCAAAAGAAAGTATTCCTTTGAGTTTTCCAGGGAGTTTGTACAATGAAAATACAATCACGAGTAATTCTGTGTTGAAAAATATATTTCCTGATGGAAGTACACTTCCACTTTCTGCTCGAAGTATTTCTGGTTCACCATGGTCAATCATGAGAAAACATGGAGCTGGTCCAAGTTCTCTAGGATCTCCACTAAAATGGGCCAATGAAACAATGAAATAAGTCATCCCACATGTTTACAATGTCTTTTGAATTCCTAGGTTACTCTACGCTTGACTATTTGTTACCATTTAGTGCTAAACAATATGCTTGAATATGAACCCAGTCTCATTGGAAGTAGTCCCTTGATTATTGCATCTGAAGAGCTTTGGTACTATCATTATTGGGAAATATCTTACTAGGAATTCATGAAGGATATTATTACGAAATAAATGACTAGTGTGTTTTATGTTAGAATAAAGTATCAGTGTCAAACTAGCGACAGATAAGGTGGCACTAATGAAGGTTTTTTTCATCGTTGGTACGGCCCAAATGTCACAAATGTTATGCCCACTATCGAAATAGTGACGATTGTGGTGGAACTTTCGACAATTTTTTTTGTCACTGGTATGGTCCACCCATTGCAATAATGTTATGCCAAGTGTCGGATTAGCGACCACTGTGGTGTCACTTTCGACGGTTGTTTCTATCGCTGGTATGACCCAATCGTCGCAACAATGTTATGCCAAGTACCAGAATAACGACGATTGTGGTGTCACTTTCGATGGTTATTTTTGTCGCTCATATGGCCCAACTTTCGCAACAATTTTATTCTAGTTATTATAATAATGATGACTATCGTGGAACTTTCGACGATTGTTTTAGTCGCTAGAAAACAAATAGAGTAGATGTGCGACGACAGACCGTCAGTATTGCGACACATTTTGGGAAGGCATCTATGTCGTAATACCGACGTCTCCACATGATGTCGGAATAGCAATAATAAAAAACGTGATTCAAATATTGACTAAATGAAGACACGTTTCGTGTCTAGTGTCGCTCTATTGAAAATTATTAGAAGTGTCGTATATGCCACGGTAAGAGAAGCGACGTTTTTCCCAACCTCAGAGTGTCGTTCTTGGGACTCCTATGTGTCGCAATAGAGACATTTTGGCTGTCGGAAATTGGGCTAGATATGCTAGTGATACCTTGTCACTCCCATAAATTATGTTATTTCAAATATTTGACTTCCAAATTTTCATAAATACAATTTCCTCAATAAGATAGTTAAACACTTTCATATTCGTAGTTAGATCATATTCTAAGAATATATACTTTTTTTTAACTGATCAACAACTGTCTCATGAAGATCAATAAGGGCACAAGTGGAAATTAAACTTGGTTGTAGAGGATATTAATTTATCCTCTCAAGTTCCAGAGATAGACCAAGAAAAATATGTATAATCATACTCAATCACTAAGGATTTTTTTATAATTTATCTCTTTATTGGGCTCAAAATTT
This sequence comes from Pinus albicaulis, assembly GCA_034641835.2. Classification (NCBI taxonomy): domain Eukaryota; kingdom Viridiplantae; phylum Streptophyta; class Pinopsida; order Pinales; family Pinaceae; genus Pinus; species Pinus albicaulis. The sequence goes on along the minus strand of JAXQQM020091007.1, from coordinate 28,034 downwards.
CTCAATTAGCAACAAATAATGTTTGTTAAAAAACTTTGATACATCCTTCTATGGATGCATTTGTTCGAGTAATAAGAACAATCAGATTCCCAAGTGTCATTATGAATTTAGTTTTCGGTATTTGAGATTGCTTGACAAAGACATCATTTGTTGAGGAAAATGCAACTTTAGAAAGTGATGAACTGTTGTATCTGAAAGAAAAAATGGAAGCCGAGGAAGATTCTGAACGACTTTGCGAGAGGATAGAGAAATGTGCTTTTGGAGCCTTTAAGATATCCTTTGTTTATGCATTTTCTTGTGTTGGTGAAAAACATGAGTTTTATATTATATTCTATTTTGAGAAAATCATTTTATTTACCAAAATTAAGTATACAAAATAATATTGCTTCCTCAATAGTTTCGTGGCATTGTATTACATACCTAATTCATTAGTTATGCTTATTTTGAATTGTAGATTCTTGACTTTGTTTTCACATAGTAGCAAGCTTGGATGATTCTTCCCCTCCAAGACCTCTTCCACTTTGAGTTGAACCAAAGCCTAAGAGTGTTATCAGGTATGTTGTATCTCTTTTAACTTCCATTTATGCTTGAAGTAGTTAGATCCTGGGTTATGTTGGCGAGGGTTTCGACTACTTTTTGGGTTAAGAAATAATAGAACAATTAAGCGATTACAAAGTTGACCCTCCAAATATGAGACACCGATATTCAAAAGAGAGACAATAATCTAGATTTTCAATGGCCCACCCTTTTCTATTATCAACACAAGTTTTACTCTCAAGTGTAACCAATTTATTAATTTGTTTCATTTGGATGAATCCATAACCATAGAGGAACTGTAAATATGGTTCAATTTCATGGAAATGCCAAAATGGTTCTATTTATATATTTATGACCATCTAAAATTATCATGAGTCACTATTAGTGGCTTTCTTGTCATTCCAATCACTATCATGATTTCACATGGACATAATTAATATCTCATGGACTGTGATTCCTCTCTTACTATATTCAGACAAGGAAAATTTCTTGGTTCCAACATGTCCCTAGTTTATATTTTAATTATTTTTATAAAATTTGTATGCCTTCCACATGAAGAAGAGGAGCAACAATATGACATACATACTAATTTTTTTTCCACAATGGTTTGTGATATTTCATTCAACTTGGAGTTGTATTTATCCATGATCGAATTGAATTTTTCCCCAATCACACATTACAATATTCTTATTTCTAAATTTAGGACATTCTGTTACAAATTTTCATACATCTAAGACACTCCAATTTTCCAATTGGGCATCGCTGAATATTTTTGTAACTCCAATCTTACTTATGCATACAACACTCTCATAAACACACAAATACCACTTTATATTTTGTGCTCTATTTAATGACATGGACTGGAGCAGTCATCAAATGTTAACCTAAAAAATATGAATTGAATCAGAGCTAGATAAAAGCCAGATCAAAATCTGGTTCTCCAAAAATACATAAATGATTTAAATTTAGGAAACAACATATATATATTAATGTGCATCCATATGAATCACAACCATTATAAAAAAATGATTCCATTTAACTTGATTTTTCCTGGGCACAAATTTGGAGGTTTCCCAACATGAAATTCCTAAAGATTTGTTGTTCTGGAGCCTAGTGTGCACCATATCATAGTTAAAATCTATAGTCTTTGGAACCCTTAAACCTGGCACTAGTCTGAGAATCCAATACCATACTAAGACCATATTTGTGCTAAGAAATTTCACCATGCATTTAAAGCCACATTTTTTCTTAAGGGAAACACTGGTTCTGTATCTCATAACTCTGTTTTAAGGACATATTTCCATATCATACAGTAGAGGCAAGCTTGAAATGTTTGTTCTATAGCAAGAAGTATTGTTATGAAATTGTTTACACACCAGCACTAAAGATGCAACATATTGTGTACATCCTTAGATATGTTTGAGACTGCAAGATAACAGTTTAAATAAATGCATGTATAAAACGTATATATAAGCAAAATAACCATCAATATTTTTCTTCTAGAATTTTGGGCTGAATTCACAATAGTATGCTAAAAAGTGTAATTTTAATGTCTAGAAATTAGAATATATAAATGTGAGATATAAACTCTACATCTTTGGGTTATCTACTTTTCAAATCTGAGCTTTTTTAGGCTACATGTTTGGGTTATCTAATTGTTTGAACTTTGAAATTTGAATAAATTTTTTAATGGACTTCGCAAATACTCAACATATAGTGGTAAGGCAGTGGTACATAAATTGTTTTATTTCAAAGATCGCCAAGGACTTGGTTCAGTGCCTCAACCTACCCACGACCCCTTACCCATCCCCCTACCAATTGGGATGGGTGTTGTTAGTCATCAGTAATTTTTTTCCTTCATAGATGACTAAATTATTTCCAAATTTTTCTAGAAATAAAGTTCATGAACATTGTGAGTTCTAGAAATATTACTGCCTTCATCATCCTTAAAGATATTTTTTCACTATTTCACCTTTCCATCATGTCTAGCATTTCCTTACCAGTCCCAAAAAGCCCATTAATGGCTTATGTCACTCTTTCTGTCTATATTCTTTCACCTTTGGCCCAAATCCTCTGTTTTGTTTTTCCTAAAAGACCCCCCACTGCTACTTAAGCCCACCAATCAAACAACTTTGTTGTGTATCCCAAAATACTCTCAAACACTGATGGTATCAAACTATCTCTGTAGAATCTTTAGATAAATCAAGTACATTGGATTTTGGATTTTCAATACATCATTTTATCATAAACTCTATCTTACACTTGATGATCCCAACTTCTAGGTCTCAGTCCAAAAGCCAAGTCCAAGAAAGCCTCCACTAGGTCACCTCGAGTTTCACAAAGTCATAGGGTGGATTTTTTGCCCTACAAACTCTATTTTTCCTGTATGAAGAAACTTCATTCAAAGAAGAAAGGATAGGTGATCTTGTCCAAACTAATCAAAAAGGTCATTCAAGGAAGGTTTTTCACCTAAAGCATGAATCTTGCAAAGGGACAGCTGACCTTTGCTCACATTTCTACAAGAGGATAAAATAGCCATAAGACTATCAATAGGTAAGGTAAAAAGAAAAATCACCACAAGAAGACCATTCATAGCAAGAAGAAAGCAAAAATCATATGTTTGATGAAAATCAGGGTTGGTGGTTGTTTTTACCAAATAGAAATCAGTACTAGGGTTACAAGGGCAAATTCCACCTCAAATCCTTCAAGAGCACATTGAAGACTTTTAGAAATGATGAATGAGTTTGAGAAGTTTCAGAGAACTTAGAAGAAAACACTATATACTTTTTCCTAAGCATCCCTAAGACCTAGCAGTTTGGGAAATGGACAAAAATGGTCACTTGATAACAAAGAGCCTCCTTCATAATAGCAGATGGCTTCAAAAGGTTTCAAATTTTCCTTTAGGGTTTGTAAAAGAGGCACTAACTCCACCTCATCAAAAGGTAAAATCAGAGGCCCTAAAGGGATCAAAGGAGGCAGACATAAAAAGCAATACTCCACTACACCAAAGGAAGAATGATGATGAAGGGTGTCAACAAAAGGGACAAAAATATTATTTCAAGGTTTGAATTCTCAAAGAAAGGACAGAAACATGTTTAAAGGTTCAAGGAGGCAATCATGAGAGAATAAATTTCCAAAGGAGAAAACTATGAGAAGCATAGGTTCATGGTTAATAGAATGAGCTGTCCAACTCCAAAAGAGACAGTAATCTAAGGCAGAAGTTGTGTAGGCACCTGCAAGAACCGAAGTGGCTAGAAAAAACACAAAAATGGTTTAGAAAACTCACCTCCCTCACTAGACATGCATCATTTTCAAACTGATCAAAGGAACAAACATGTAGCTCGTTTAAGAGAACTAAAGCCTCCAAAATGGTTTCTTTATCAAGGTATATTCTGCAAGAGATAGGTTAGCCATAAATGACACTTCTGCAGGACTATCAAGATAAGCTACCTACAGGAAGATTGATAAAGACAAATAAACCAAATGTTTTTCACAATGATGGCGCACAAGAAGAATAAAGGGACTATTGATGCTTCATGCTAGGGTTTCAATACTGAGAGATTGTTCACTATTTTTAAAAAGAGAAAACTTGATAGAGTGACAATCAAAGGAAAATATGGCAATTGATCACAAATCTTCTATTTGCAAGGGTTGAATATCATAAAGAGGTTTATTTTCCAAAGTGGTTTAAGGGCACCTGCTTGAACTTGATGAAAGTTTTGTAAGCACAAGGAAGACATCAAGAGGCCCCTAGCAAAGAAAAGAACCATAATTTTGTCAAACTACCACCTACAGGACCCAAAAGGCCAAAAGAACAGTGAGATAAATAAAAATAGAAATAAACATTAGAAAAGTGGGTTTGGGCTCATAAATTCATTTTTTCAGAAAAGCTATAAAGCCTCCTTGACCTCTTTCCCATCTCATTTATTATTGCAGAGAAGAATAAACCCGCTGAGGAAATGTTTTGAGGGTTTTGTATGAATTTGGTAAAAACGCTCAAGCGTTGCGCACCGAGGCTAACGCTACTTACCTGGCCATCGGTGTTGTGCACAGAGGAGGCAACGATAGTGTTATTTAACACTATGCTACACACCAGGAGGGTGGTGCTACACACTTGAGTGGGCACTATCCACAGGCACAGAAACAGCTCGACCTACCCACTTTTCACCTAGCACTGTGCTCTGATGGGCCTGAGAGGTCGTTTAATCACCCAACTCACCCACTGAAGACTGGTCGTGCTGCGCACAGGCCTGCCAGCTAGACTCAACCCAGCATTGCTCATAAGAGGGCCTGACTTGAATGGGCAGTCGGGTGGCGCTCTGCACTGACATATTTTGTCAAAATTGCTCAATTTTTTCCTTAATCCAAATTTTTTTCCTCCAAAACCTCTTGCATCAGTCAAAACAAGGTTGGTGGTATTTTTCCTCACTTCCCAAGTGTTATTTTCATAATCTAGGAAGGCATATTTGGCCTAATGTGACCAAACCCTAAATCTCCATAAAAATCGAATTATTTGACCTCTTAGGGCAGGGTTTGCAGTTTTGAGAGTTGTCATAGGGGTAAAAATACACATTGTAAACAAACCTACCTCTAGAAATTTGAATTTTTCCTAAACATACTTCATTTGGCCCTCATTTGCAAAATTTTACCCTCACATCACTCATTTGCCATCCCTAAACCTAAAAACCCTCAGCAAGCTAAATCCTTCTATGCTAAAATAGTCACCATGTCTGAAGAAGAAAACCATACCAGCAGTGATGAAGGCCAAAGGCGTACAAAGCCAAAGCAAAAGGGAGGAAGGGTTAATAGGTTTGAACCCTTGGACACCATTCAAATCACCTCCTCTCCAATGATACTTACCTGTTTTCAAGATGTTTGATGTTACCATTTTTGTTATAAGATTAAATAAGTCCAAAGCCACTTAGACTTGACTAGGTTGTTCACCCTCAGCTTAGAAAACCACCAAGTCAAACTTGCTGGAGTGAATTTTGAACTGTCATCTGAATCCATTGCTAAAGCCACATGAATACTAGATATTGGTGAGAGATGGTTTAAACAGAAGAAATTGGACTTGAGTTATTATGAGCCCTACCTCAAACCTAGCTGTCAACAAGGCTGCAAGGTTGTCTTCCCCTTTTCCCACCTACTAGAGAGGTAGGCCCTACTAATGAGGTAGATTATCAAGTACTTCACTTGTGAGGGGAGGCTCTCTAGGGTTTATTCTTATCACATAAGCCTTATGATGCACTTCACCAGGGTTAAACTACTGAACCTACCATACTATCTATACCAGAGCATTGACAAAATGGCTTCAGTGGTTAAGAAGAGGAGTTATGCCCACTAAATGGAGAGCCTTTTTCACCACTCCTTGGTCAAGATGATTTTTTTACACCAGTTGGACGAGAAAGGAATCCCTTGGGAAGTTTTTATTTCACATGATGTATTTGTTAATCCCCAAGCCTTCATTCAACAAAATTTTTCTTCCACTTCACATCCACCTACCTCCACTCCTCCTTCATCTCCACATATGCCTTCTCCACAAAGAGACTCACCTCCTATATCTTCTCCTAATGTATCAATTAAAGGAGATGACGGTAGCCCTAATGAGGAGAAAATAAAATACAATAGAGAGGAAAACGATAGTGAGGTAGAAACAGAGTTTAATGAGGAAAAGGAATAGGAAAACAGTGCTAAGGGAGAGAATTATGGAAATAGCCATGAATAACAAACAAATAGCAGTGAGGAAGAGGAAGAATCTAATGGGGAGGACCAAGAGGATGATGATATCATGGAAGAGAGTGACGAAAATGAGGCAAAGGAAGAATATAGTGAGGTAGAAACAGAGGTAGATGAAGAAAACAATGAAGAGGATAACAGTGCTAAAGAAACAGATGATAACAATAGCAATAATGAACAAAAATATGATGAATAAAGTGAAGAAAACAAGAGGAAAGTACAAAGCTTAATGAAGAAGATGGTGATGACATGGAGGAGGAAAATGAACATGACATTTTTGAAAACAAAGAAAGTGATGAATTAGAACAAGACAGTCACAGTGATAACACTAATGATTCACTTCCAAGTACAGAAGGAGGTGTCAATGATGAGCAAGATAAAGACCAAAGGGATTGTGAAGAAAAAAATGAGGGTAATAGTCAGCAAGAGAGTGCACAAGAGAACCAAGAAGAAGATGTGTTTGAGCATGAAAATGAGTACAATGATAGTAAAAACAGTGTTGAAATGAGTGAAGACAATGAAAATGGAGAAACAGAGGGAAAGGATTACTAAATTGAAGACCAAGAGTAGGCATATTATGAGGTTGAAACAGATCTTGAAGGGGCAGACAGTGCCCAAGGCAGTGGGACAAATGATACAGTCAATGAAAAAAACATCCAAGAAAATAGTCATGACAGTCATCACAGCAGTCATGATTGTCTTGACAATAATCAACCTCTAAATGACCAAGAAATTCAAAGTGATAGTGCAAGAAGCGATAGAGAAGAAGACCTTAGTGAAGGACAGAGCCAAAATGAGGCGAGTGAGGAGGCTAGTCATTAGTTAGAAGGCCAAGATGACAGTGAGAAAAACAATGATGATGATGAGGCTAAAGGTCAAGAAATAAGTGACCCAATGGAGCATAAAGTGACTCATGAAAGCCATGAAAAAGATGAAAAGGCTTATGACTTCATCAAGGATCAAGGCACCCTCATCACCCCTCTCACATGCACCTACCACAGAGGCAAAAGAGATGTGTTTGTTGCCTCAAAAAGGAAAAGGGCCATCTCTCCTCTAGCTATCAAGCACAAAGACAAAGGTAAGGCAAATATGGACAAAGGTGAGCAACAGGTCAAGGTAAGGAGAAGCAAAAGGATCAAGAGGACTTCTCAAGGGCCTCAATTCATTGATTTAGACAGTGACAATGAGGACAAGGAGATGAACACAAGATTGATTCTCTTGGAGAAAGATGCATAGCTTCAGGAGTGGGAAAGAGACTTTGAGATGGCACCACGTGTCATCCACTACTACAAAGAGGACCATAATAATTTCAAGGAGGTAAAGAGAAGCCCTAACCTACAAAAGAAAATGACCAAGCATTATGAAAGGAAAAACATGCTTGCTTGTGCCAAACTGAGGAAGGCCCTCATGGAGCTAGAAGACCTAAAAAGAGACAACCAAAGTGTAGGAAAAATTTGGAATTTTCACTGAGGCTTCTCAACAGGTGTCCAAGACCTCTTGAGGGACCTCTCCACAAATTTTGAGGCAAATTGGACAACTTTTTGTTTTTTCCAAATTTTGACCCCTCGGTGTGCAGCACCCTCGGCGCTACACACAAAATTGGTACATCCTCAGCTCTCAAAGTTTACATTTTTGGATTTCTCACATCACCAGTAGTCTGCTCACCAATTTTCAGATCATTTGGAGCATTTTTACCCCCTTAGAAGGTCAAAAAACATCAAACAATTGACCTTTCTGCCTTATTTTCAGACCAGGCATTGCGCACAGAGTAGTGTTGGGAGATTTGATTTTTAGATAGGTAAATAGCATCCACTCAGCACAACTCAAACATTTCTGGAAAGTAGACTCATCAGGATTTCCAACGGGCCATCACGAAGCCAAATCCGGTGTCAGAAAGGGGTCCAAAACTCAGCTGCAAGAGACCCTATTTTTTGTTGAAGTGGCGCTATGCACAGAGGCTGCCTAGTGTGTTTTGGACCAAAAGTCAACAAAACACACTCATTTATTGCAAATAGATATTTTTGAGTTTTTTTAGGAAAATTAAGCTAGAATTAGGTGCAAATAGTTATTTTAGCATTTATTTCTTGGGATATTATGTGCCTTGGGCCTTGCATGGTCTCTTGGCCATAAATGATATTTATGACTATATTTGACATTTTCCTACCACATTTAGGGTTTTAGTCCTCATTTTATCCATAAATAGAGCATGAGGCCTCTATGTATTTTTTTTGCATTTGATGAGCTTGAAGAGAAATATACATGGTTTCATGAGTTTGGAGAAGAAATTGGTTTTGTGAAGTGGATGAATGGCTTGATGATGGAGAAGCTTGTTTGCAGGATTCCATAGCTTGGTGAATGGTGATGTCTTCCTAATTTGTCTATTGTTTCCTTTGTTATAATTATGTTTCATGTTTCTTGGTTGCTATTAAACAGAAAAGTATAGGTTGAGACATGTTCTTTGAGGCACCTCAGTGCTCCTGTTTGTTATGGTTTTGATGTTTTTTCTTTTGGCCATTTTAAGGAATTCTTGACTGCTCCTTAGGTCCACCAAAATTTGTTTTTCTTTCATGTATGGTTATTATGCTAGCTTACAAGTATGATTCATGGTATGCCTTGCGTATTTGAAGTTTTCAAAACCTTATCTTGAAGCCCTTATGTGAAATATTGATTGTTAGGTTAAGTCAAAGAGGCTTCGCTCGATCTTGCCCTTTTTCCATGCTTACAAACTTGTTTCAGAGTTCCCAATAACTTGATATATGCTGTTTAGGAGTTCCCTCTCCATAAATTGAATTATTTGTATTGTCTTATGTGTTTTCCCAAAATTTGAAGGTGAATTTCTAAAGTTAGAAGCTCTTATGCTTTCTATGTATCACTGGAATGTTTCTCTTGGATGTTTATTAGTTAGATTATGATTTATTGAGCTTAGTGGTTTTCCCTACCTCATGAATTGTAACTTTTAAACTATGTATGTTTAAGACTTCTTAGTCTTTTCCAAACTTAATGTTCACTACACCTCATACATCACCTTAAGGATCCATTAACCTTGCTAAATCTGCCCTGCAACACACTCTGTTTCATCATTTAGACACCCTTGACTTCATTTGACTCCATAGCCCAATGGCTTTGACATACTCTCACTCCACCTATTCCATTTGACCATCTTACCCAACCAAAACAATCAACAAACCCTACACTTAATAACTAGCCTAAAATCAAAACCCTAGAGCAAAAAGAACACATACTTTGCACCCAATAGAGAGATCCCTCTCTGAGTCCAGGAAGGTTAGGTCCTTGGACTCCAAAGCTTGGTTCCATGTTACCTTGTCATTTGGTCTACCAAACTGCCAAATCATGGGACCCTAACATGAGGATCATTTAAAAACTTAATTTGTACCTAATGTAAGAGATCATGATCCATCTAAGTATTTTTTTACATATTAAGATGTTCATTAACTAAGTAACTAAAATATCTAAAATTTTTATATCATTAACAAAAATAATTAAAATTGAGCAATACTCAATCAAATAAATCAAATATATCGATTTATAAATCTTCTTAAACTTTGGTGATTTAATTCTTCTTATTGGTACAAAAAATGGTTTATATTTACATTTATTATAAAATTACAATATTGTTGCACAAATAATTCCCTACCTTTCATATTTAAAAGTACAGTAGTTTAATAACAAAACTATGATGATTTACATACATTTATAATATGGTATACATTGTGGACTATTTGAAAGTGCATCACACATTGTGTACAACACTTTTCATACATATTTAAAAGATGATGTTGAAACATTAAAAATGTTGAAAAATAGTTAATATGAGATCATTAACATTATTGAATGTGATGTTGATTTACTAAGTTGAGGTTTATTGCTATTGGCTAATTGAGTTGTATGTTGGGTTTTTTACATTTTAATGATCATTTTTGTTTTCTAGGATGTGCACCCTTTTTATTGGACTATTGTTACCATTTTCTATCTCATTGAGGTGTTTTGCTTATTGTTTGTGTTCAATCTCATTTCGTCCATATGAGTGTCACTTGATGTAATGGGTATTAATAAGTGAACCATAAAAACTCGTTAGAATTGGGTCATCATGGAATGACACTTATGGTAGATGGAATTTAAATGAATGACTTTGATAACATATTTATTTATGAAAAATGATATTTCTAATGTTAGACTATGGAAGACCCCCACATGCTTAAAGAAAGAGAAGGGAGTTGTGAATTGATATTTCATATAACACAATCTTCATCCTTGCAAACATCACATGATGCATTGAGTGTTAATTAGACCATTCACACTAAAGAGAAATTGGTCATTAGGCAAGTGGCGAACATGATTTAATAATTGTAGACCAACATTTTGATGACCCACTTTTTCTATTTTGGCAAAAGTAACTTTTGTTTCAAATACTTTAAATGGTAACAAGTTCTTTTCCTTAATTTGAAAATGTTTACTTTATATTACACCTATTAGAGGAATGCCAAATTATTTTTAAAACATCACCCTTTTTAAATTTGTTAGAAATAAGGTTATAATGCAAATTGTTGTAGTCATTATTATAATGGTATAATTTTGATGATATTTTCTTATATAATAATATTTACATCATTTTATGTTTTTTTTTTTGTAAGTTAGGTTAAGCTATATTAGATCAAAAAGAAAACTTTACATAGGTGTTGGGCTAAGATGGTAAGCGGTGCTCAACCAATCCCAAACTTAGAAGCTTTCAAAATAGCACAGGTTTGGGGCTACCTCCTAGGAGGAAACCAAACTCTTAATAGCATAAGACAGTCATTATTAAGTGTTCCATGACACACATAAAAGCACAAGATCTGTAACATGTGCTGAATTAATAGAAAACAGAAAAGAACCGAGCAACCGCGTAGTCATGTGAAAAGCTATCTTAATGTTGACTTAATCTTTCTACTCCTGCACATGATCCTGCTCTAGAGACCTAATCAAATTCTTGATCACTTGCCATGACTTGCTTTGGTTTTCTATTTTTTCATGTTACTTTGTCTTTATTAGCATTAGTTGATCATTATAATAACGTCTTTATTTTGTTTTATATTATGATATTATTGGTCAATAATTGATTTCCCTAATAATAAATTAAAATAAATAATAATATAAATATTTCCGTTCTAATAAATTAAAATCAATAACAATATAAACTACACTGATATTTTAAAATAATATAACATGAAATTTTGAGATAATAGAAAAAATAACTTACTAAAAAAATAATTTAAGCTCCAAAATGTTAAAAGTCCTGCTATCAAGAAATTTATTCGCATTTACACGTTTGGATAACTTTATTAATTCAAAATACATGTACATTCCTTAGACATCTTTCCTCAAAGTTTAGGTTTAAAATGTAAAAACTAAACCATAGTTATAAAGTGAAATGTGAACTAAATTTATGGTTATAAATATAAAATGTTTTTATATTAATTTTTTTTTTACAACTTAATATGGAGAAACATTACAACGACAAGTAAATAAAAATTTAAATAAATAATAATAATAAAATATAATATCAAGTCGATTAATTAAAAAAATAAAATAAAGATAAATTTATTTAATTTAAATTGTGATATTTTAAATTTTTTCTTTTAAATTTTCAAATATATTATTATATTATTATCTAATTTTAAAGTCACGGGTCACAGTCAAGCAGTCAAATGAGACACTAAATCAGTGTATGAGACCTCTTTGTTTGTAGGACAAGGGACCCATCTACGAAGGCATACATACTCTACTCCCTCTGGATTTGAACCTGTGACATCTTAGGAGGAAACACATGCTCTTAAAAACAAGTGCTACTTAGTAGCTAGTTCCTGCCATTTAGTTTATATATAGTTAAATTGAAATTTGGATCGCTGACATGTTATGAAGTGACCAATTAAAGCTTTGATGAAAAAATAGATACGAAAGTGAAAATGTTGTGCTAAAATGATGTTTTTTGGTGAGCACCCTATCTCATTGGCTATAATGAAGCTCTATAACTTTATTTCTTTGTGTAGTGTTTCATTCAAATTGATATGGAGAAACTTAGTTTCAACTGAATCTCAAAACTTGTTTTGCACAAAGATTTGTGTCTTACAATATTCACGAGCATTATACATTATTGATAAAAAATAAATGTAATTGTGTCTGTAGTAGTAAAGACAGGGAATCTGGAACAAAACTTTTATTGTTATCTCTCAAATTATAATTCCGTTATTCAATTCTAATATACTAACTTTAACTATAAAGAAAATCATAATTTTTGCAACACATACTTATGTTATATTATAATATTAAATGAAAAATATTATATACAATAAATAAATTTTAATAAATAAAATGGAGTAGAAAATCTGTGAACAACTCAACTTTCATGGAGTGAAATGGATTAGAAAATCAAATACTTAAATAAATAATGATATTTAGAAAGAAATCATTAATATAAGCAAAATACTCGTCAAACAAATGGGAAAATCAAGAATTGAAAAAATACAAATAAACCATAGGCTTACTTCGCAAGTTCAACTACCATCGTCTTGCGAATCTTGAAAAAAAAATGAGACATAACTTTATACTTTCTAAACAAACACAAATAGCATAAAACATTTGTCCTTACGTTGCAAAAAAATTAAAATGGGCTGCATATGGTAATGTCATGTCACTAATAAAATAATAAAAAGTTCCACAGATGATTCGATAGATAACATTGAGGTAGTTTTTTAAAAGAAAAAAATTCTGTTAAGTCAGTCTATCCTACTATGTGTAATGAAATAAATCTACTCATTGTTTAACAATAAATAGAATAAAAAATGCCCAACCAACATCTACTATCTAAATTCGAAAAAAGTTAATCAAATTGTTATGTTTTTATGTTTTTAGTTTCATTTCACAGTGGCCAAGCGTGCGGTAAACAAAAGGGAAAATGGAAGCGAAACAATAAGGTAATGAAAGCTAAATGGAAAAGGGAAAAGGAAACAATAACCAACATTGCAATAAAGAAGGGGAGATGCATGGTAGCGTTTCTAGTGGAATTGTAATTAGGGAAGAGAAATAGTTGTTGTTGGGAAAGAAAATTATAAAAAGGCGAAGGAAAAAAATAAAAACAAGAAAAGAGTTTATCTGGTTCCTTGTTCATGTGGTATTCCCTATATTGGATAAACAGTTCGATTCATTAAGCAAAGAATCGAAGAGAATGCTGCAGACATTAGGCACTATCGTTCCCACTCTTCAGCTTTAATGGAACATGCGGAAAAATCCCGTCACCATGTCTGTATTGAGGACTCCAGGGTCATTGCTAAGGTTGATCATTTCCACCATAGGAAACTTAGAGAGGCTAATGAGATTGAGAGACATGCTAGGAATTTCAACGGGGACGATGGTTGGAAATTGAGTAAGAGCTAGACTCCGGCTTTCTCGATGTGATTCCTTCCCATCTCGTTTGGATGCTTATTGCGTTAGGGCTCTTAGTTTTCTTCTGGTTTTGTTCTCCTTCTACTTTTCTATTTCTTATTTCTTCCTTATTTTAATAAAAATCCCCTAACAATTTCATTGTTTTTTTTATATTCTTAATCTTTCTTCCTTATTATTATAATAGTTTCCTTGTGAATTTATAATATTTTGACCCTGTTCTAACCCCTCCTTTACCCTTATTCTTTTCATTAATTTTTTAATTAAATTATATATAATCCTAATAACCAATATTTTTAAATATTCTTAAATTTAAAAAAATAAGTATATGATATTGATAATATAAATTTATTATTATTATAATTTATAAATAAAAATTGAAAATTATTTAGTATTAATTATTGAGATTAACCTAATTAATAAATATTTCTTAACGACCGATTTGAATTTTATACCCTAATAACTAAGTAATTACCTAATTTTCTAACGGCTACTTGTGGGCAATGATGCATCCATACTATTCATTCATGAAGATCGGTTAACTTCTTCACCTTGTCATGAGGATGAACCACATTAGTTGGTTCGAAATGTCGACCAAATATTAATGATGTGATATTCAATGCAAAAAGAGGTGACATGGGTATACAAATGCAAGACGTGAGTTGAATACTGAATGCGAGGCATGCTGGATTTGGACGAAGATGAGGACAGAGATCAGGAAGATACTGTGTGGAATTTGGAATTGATGATCCACATGGCAGGTTCCGACTGTTCCAAGTGTTAGATTTTATTTCGAGGGAGGCAGGGGAAAATGAGTCTTTGCGATTGGTTGGGGTGAACAATGGTTGCCCACCCGAACCCCACAGGGAAATGCTTATCAGTGTGAAGATACAAGAACTTATCTACCGAAGATTCAATTTACGTCGGAGTAGAGATATATATAAGAAATTTATTGATCTTATGAACATCCTATTTAAATATTTGAGAAATTGATCACTTAAAGCCTACAATTTGAACGTATCGGGACTCCAACGATCCGAAAAAGCTCTAATGAATGACATGAGACTTGCACGACTAAAGAACTTTGCAACAAATACGATGGTGTGCCCCTAGTCTTCCAGGGATACGATCCATTGCAAACAAGGTTGAAAAATGAAAGTATCACCACAACCTTTACGCAAAACTCAACAACCATTGAAGCTCATCCTTTTCCTACAATTTTCTTCTTTCTTCCTGTTACTGAAGGCCAAAATATCATCATCCATAGAACAAAAGTTCATTTCTTCCTCCACACATTTCTCTCCACAATGATAACCATACAACTAAATAATTTGAAGCAAAATAGAAAGGAAAAGAACGAATAACAAAATCTATTCATGCAATTCATCCACACCTTTGAATAAAAACATTAAGGTCTCTTGAGTTGCGAGTACCTGTTGTTGCATTGATGAAAGTGCAAAATTTCGAAGAACGAAAATAATAAAGTTTTTAAATAGGCTTTTTAGCAGGCCTTAACATAGAGGAAAAGGGAGGAAAGAAAAGTGAAGGGAAGCAAAGTCCTCTTACTGGAAACAAGCGCGATTGACAAGCCCACTACAACCATGGAAATTGTGCTTTTAAAAAACACCAAAATAGTTTGGGCCAGTTGTAGCCACAAAATGTGCTAAGATTTGGCTCCTTCCTCCTCCTTTGTACCCACCCAGTGACGAAATTATGTTGGGATTCTCATCATCGTTGAAGATGTTGAGGAAAATGAAAATCCTAGCAATCACACACACCTCACAAAAAAATGGTGCCAATTCTAGGCAAAAGAATAAGAAAGGGTAGCTACCCAACAAACACCCAATAAAAAGTTAAAAGGCAAAATTAAAACTTGTAAAATGATGAAACATTAAAACATGAAAAGATACAACTCACTAAAATCTTGTTCATAATTTTGAAAGCAATTAATGTTATATAGTTTATATTTATAAAAATTGTAATTGATAATTTTCATCATCCTTGAAAATAGTGTCCAACCTATATTTGCAATTGCCAATGATAGCTTCCCCAACTACTAGTTTAACAAATAAGTTATGATAGGTTCTCCCACTATTTTGAAAATACGATAATATTCAATTAAGAAAAGAAAAACCAATGCCCATTCTAGATCTCGAGTACCAAGGAACAAAATGCATAGGATAATTTTTCAGTTTTTTTTTTTTTTTTTTTAATTACAGAAATGGTTATAGTTTTATATTAAAACCTTGGCTTGAATGCCTTAGATTGGATTACAATATTTGGAACCAAATTCCAATTTTCCTCGTCTATCAGGAACTCTATTACCTGGATACTTATATGCTGATGCTTCTTACATTTGGTAATCGAATCAATCTCCAAGATTTTCCCTAACTTGTGAATACAAACAAACTGCTGCAATAAAATGCCATAAAACATGAGGATCAGATATTAAGGGATCGAATCCCACTCTTCGTCCCCGTCTCTTAAAAGAGTGCCGACAGAAAGAAGAGCAACTTTATTGGCTTCCAAACCCGCGTCCTTGTTATTTTCCCGCAATACATGGAAGAAGTTCACACTTTGAAGAGATTTAACTGGATTTTTAATTCTTGTTACCAATCTTGCTAGCCTGATATCCTTAGGAACAATGTTGTCCACAATAATTTTTATTAAGGATTGGGAATCACCAATTACATTCGCCTCTTTGATGCTGAATTTCTTGACTTTCTTGAGGCCTTGCAGCAGGGCCAGCGCTTCCGCTTGGGTGTTGGTGTTGTGTCCCAAGCCCCAGGCATAACTGTGCTCAATGTTGCTCTCAAGGTTCTTGATGACACCTCCCACCCCGAATTTTCCAGGATTTCCTTTGGCAGCCCTGTCGAAGAATAAAGTATATATGGACTGCTTATTGATCCAAGTGGAGAATGCTTTCTCATTGAGTCTAATTTTCCAATCTTTGTTGATCCTACTCTGTCTTACTGCTATAGAAAATTGAAGGCCCATCATGCCGCCCCACTCCAAATCCCGATGGCTTAAGTTTATTCCCTCAAGATGTTCGCCCAAGTTTTCTTTCAGCATGCTCTTGATCTTGGCCATGATTATCTTAGCATTCTGCACTTTTCCTTGAAAGATCCTCTTATTTATTTCCAGCCATATTTTCCAACAAACAATCTTTGGAAAGGAAAGCCAGGCGGCCTTAAAACTATCAGTGTTTGGGAAGACTCCCGAATAGCTGTGCAACCAATTAGCAATCAGATCGGCGATGGAGGTGGGGGCCGCAACACTGTTTCCCCAAGGTTCGAGTGCCTCTCCCCTGATTTCTTTAGCGGATTTACAATCCAACATTAGATGATGGGAATTATCCTCATTTTTGTTGAAAATGCAACAAGATGATGGAGCTTAGTGAAATGAAGTCGCCTTCACTAAGTGGGCCCGCAGGCTATTTTTGGCGCAAAGTCTATTTTTAGATTATGTCTATTTTTAGACATATGGAGTATGGTCTAGGAGTTGCAGTATGATATTCTTGGATGATTGGTCGAGTTGGTAAAAATAGATGGACCTCTATTTTTAGACATACAGGTCGAAGTCTATTTTTAGACTGCCTGTCTAAAAATAGGTCAGTCAAATATTATTAGCCCTTAATAATATTTGGACTATAAACTTTAGTTTATCCTCTTACAGCACTTCAGTTGGAGCTACGGATGTGGCCCATGCATCTGATAGAAGGAATTACACTATTCCTAGGGGTTTGGTGAGCTCATGCATGGTTGACTTCAGTTAGAACTCAAGTGGCGGAGTTTGGTGGAGTTGATGAGACAGTTGGTGGAGTTGTGTTCTGTTTAACTTAGTTGAACTAGTTGTATTTAGTTTAACTGAATAATACACTAGAGATGAGTGGAGTGAATTAAATATTATTTAATTCACTAATTATTAACTCATTATTCAACTCAAGAACACATCAGTTGACTGCAGTGCATGAACAGTTCAGTGAAGACCAGTGGAAGAGGTAGATGAAAGGGTGAGTTTGCTATTAGTTGCGACATCAGTTGTGCATGAGATTTGCACAAGCATTGGAGGAGATTGCCCATGAGGATTGCGCAGTTGAAGCCAAGGAGATTCAAACTTGGATCTCTCATTACACCAACTTGGATTGCACAATAGAGGCAGGCAAATAGTGGATGAGTTTTGAACCTGTGACTTGTTCAAAACTGAGCTAGTTTGTGTGTAACTTTTGGAGACAATACTGAGTACTTGTGAGGAGTATTGTACTGAGATTGTTACATGTTCTCTTCTATTATAATATACAAAATAGTTGGGGGTTTTCAGCTATAAGCTTTCCCCATTACATATTGTGTTTATGTGCGCATGCGACTGTTTCTATTTCTGCAAATTGATGATCAATTGTAGAAGAGGTTATGTGTTATGCATGAATTCGAATTAGTGTGTGACCAGGATAATCTCAGTGGATAAATCTTCATTATTCAAAAAATTTCTACATGGTATCGGAGCGAATTGATCATCGGGATCTATTACAGTGATTACAATTTTATTTCGGTAGACAGAGTCTGTAACGGGCCAGGTAGCCTCTGGATCCATCCTTTCTCTGAAAGGTGATATATCCAGTAAATGCCCTTACAGTCGATCTCTGTGCTAGAAATAATTTGTTCTCATAGATCCAGAAGCAGTTGAGTTTTTTGAGTTTGGAATTCGAATTTTGCAGCAGTTTGTTTTCTTGGTGCCGGAGTTGAAATGTCTTTCAACGGTTTGCGACTCGAATATGCTCTTGAAGGCAGTTCGAATTATGTTGCATGGAAAGATCGGATGGAGGCAGTATTAGAAGATAATGGGCTAAAGGAGTTCATAGATATGGATGTCCAAAAGCCTACTGATCCTGCTGAAGTTGAAGCTTGGCAAAAGAAGATGGCGAAATGTCGAAGGATTCTGTTGGAGGGCGTGAAGGATCACATTGTATCCAGCCTGCATGGAAAAGCTTCTCCATATTTGATGTGGAAAGCGTTGACAGATCTATTCTAGAGCAAGAGCGACCAAAGGAAGCTGGCGCTCAAGGATAAACTCGGAAACATTAAGATGGAGAAAGGCGACAGTATCGCCAAATACCTCACGAAGTTCACTCAATGCAGAGATGAGCTGGGAAGTGTGGGGGTGACTGTCGATGAAGAGGACTTGGTGGACCTGGCTCTCCTTGGTCTTCCGAAGAGTTGGCATTCCTATCAGGATTCTGTCAATGGTCGGGAGAAGTTGCCGGGATGGGAGCGACTTTGGGCGGATCTCATGCAGGAGGAGATAAGGAGGACTACCAGGGACGGATCTTCATCAAAGGTATATGATGAAGAAAATTGCGCTTTGGCTGCCAAAGCAAAGAAGGGGAAGAGCAAGAAGGCTTCTCAGTCTGGTGCGAAAGGCAAGAAGCAAGACATGTCCAAGGTGAAGTGTTTTCACTGTCACTAGCACGGACACTATGCCACAAATTGTCCGCAGAAGAAGAAAAATAAGAAGGCTGCTGGATCTACAGCGGGAGAGGCATTGGCTTCTCAATTCGAACTGGATTTTTCACTGATCGCATGCTTGGTTTCAAGTGTGATGGGATCAGTATGGTTCTTGGACAGTGGTGCGTCATTTCACATGATCGGAGATCGAGATCTGTTTTCAGATCTGGAGGAAAAAGATCTTGGAGTGCACATCGAGATGGGCGATGATGGTAGATACAGTGCGACCGGTATCGGTACCATTTCCTTTGAGAGGGAGTTTGGTAAACCCTTCGTATTGAAGGAATTATTGCATGTTTCAGGATTGATGAAGAATCTGATCTCTGTGGCGATGTTGGAAGACAAGGGGTATGATGTGGTCTTCAGCGAAGGAAAGGCTTTCCTGCGCAATAAGACAACTGGAGAGACCCGGAAGATAGGGGTTCGAGTAAAGAACCTTTATCAGTTGCAAGTAG
This sequence comes from Pinus albicaulis, assembly GCA_034641835.2. NCBI lineage: Eukaryota > Viridiplantae > Streptophyta > Pinopsida > Pinales > Pinaceae > Pinus > Pinus albicaulis. Next base: position 8,368 of record JAXQQM020091007.1, on the reverse strand, counting down.
ATGGCTGCGCAGCAATGGCATGCAAGGCGGAAGCAGTGGTGAGCCGGGATGATGATGGCGAGCTGTGGCACAGGAGATTGGGCCACCTTCACCATGGCGCTTTGAAGATACTGCAGCAGATTTCTACTGGGCTTCCTAAGGGCACTCTTGCGCAGTCAGATCAGTGCAAGGGGTGTACCTTGGGAAAGTATGTGAAAGCCACCTTTCACGAGAAGGATAGTCGCGCCACGATGATCCTTGAGAGAGTTCACACAGACGTGTGTGGTCCTTTCTCAGTTGCTTCGACAGCAAAGCACAAGTATTATGTGATCTTTGTCGATGATTTCTCTCGAAAGTGCTGGATCTTCTTCATGCAGAAGAAGAGCGATACATTCGCGAAGTTCTGTGAGTTTAAAGCACTGGTCGAGAAGGAGTCGGGGAAGAAGGTGATTGCTCTAAGGAGTGATAACGGTGGTGAATTCATCTCGGCTGAATTCAAGGAGTTCTGCAGCGCAGAAGGGATTCGGAGAGAGCTCATCACACCCCATAACCCACAACAGAACGGGGTGGCTGAGCGGAAGAACAGAACGATCGTGGGTGCTGCACGGGCGATGTTGCATGATCAGGGCCTACCCCTTCACTTGTGGGCCGAGGCATGCAATACAGCAGTGTATGTGCAGAACCGTTGTCCTCACAAGGTTCTTGGCATGAGTACACCGGAGGAGGCTTATTCTGGTAAGAGACCTGACATTTCTCATTTGAGAATTTTTGGTTCTTCTGTCTACATGCATGTGACGAAGGATGCCAGAAAGAAGCTGGATCCGACCGCAGAGGTTGGAATATTTTTGGGGTACACTGATACACCTCACAACTATCGGGTGTATGTGCCAGACAGTCGCAAGACTGTTGTGCGACAGGATATCAAGTTTCAGGAGGAGAAAGCCATGCAGTGTTCGCTTGAGAGGGAGCCACACTTGCATGCAGATGAGGAGCTGTTAGTTCCTAAGGAGGAGCTTCCGGATGTGGATCAACCACAAGAGGAAGTTCAGGAGGTGGAAGAAACCACCCATGCAGCGCCAACCATCAGAGGGCGCATGCGCACTACAGAAGCTGAGCGACTGGCTCGAGATGCAGAGAGGGTTGTAGGACCACCTACAGCACAGCGCAGACAGAGACAGTCACCGGATCGGTACACTGGATACATGGCTCTTGTGAGTCAATGTGTTGTGACGGAGCCATCCTCTTTTGAGGAAGTCGTGGAGGAACCCGCATGGGTTGATGCCATGATCGAAGAATATGATTCGATCATCAGAAACAGTGCATGGGAGATTGTCCCAAGGCCGGAACGGAAATCAGTGGTGGGTTCGAGATGGATCTACAAAGTGAAGCAGGCAGCTGACGGGAGCGTGGAGAAGTACAAGGCAAGTTTTGTTGCCCGAGGCTTCTCACCGCATCGCAGGGGATCGGGACATGAGGAGACCTTTGCACTGGTCAGCTGCACTCTTCCATACCTGACGCCTAGCTCTCTCAAACAACATAGATAGGGTGGCACATCCACCGATGTGATGAAGATCGCGTCTTCAATGGAGTTATCAGAGGAGGAGGTGTACATAGAGCAACAAGGTTTCGAGATCTTTCAGCGGAGTCGCATGTTCGCCGACCAAGAGAGCATTGTACGGCCGGGCTTCCAAACACCCCAGCTCGTGGCCACACCCGGGGATGAATTGGCTATTTCCCACCTGGACGTTTTCTCCAAGAGTGAGGCGGATCCTAACCTGTACTAGATTGTGGTGGAGGGGAAGTTGCTGATCATTGTACTGTATGTAGATGATCTGATTTTGACGGGTGATGAGTTTTTGATACTTTCATGCAAGGAGGATCTTGCTAGAGAGTTTGAGATGAAGGAGTTGGGCCTCCTTCATTATTTCCTGGGATTGGAGATTTGGCAGCGCAGTGGAGGACTATTTGTTTCTCAGGGTAAGTATGCCCGGGAGATACTGGAGAGGTTCAACATGCATGGTTGCAAGCCTGTTGATACTCCTCTTCCTGGTGGTTGGAGGAAGGAGGATGCTACTTCAGCGGAGGTAGTGGATGCCACTGTCTATCGACAGTTGGTGGGGTCGCTTATGTATCCGGTCAATACACGACCCGATATATGCTATGCAGTTAACCAGCTTTCGCAAGCTATGGTTAAGCCTACCAAGCTCTTTTGGAAGGCAGGCAAGCATGTATTGCGCTATATTAGAGGCACATCGAGATATGGTCTATGGTACAGACAGGAGGATGGAGCGAAGCTTTCTGGCTTCACTGATGTAGATTGGGCAGGGAGTCCAACGGACCGGAAGAGCACATATGGAGGAGTTTTCAGCATTGGGTCGACAGCAGTTTCCTGGTACAGCAGGAAGCAGAGATCCGTGGCACTCAGTTCAGCAGAGGCCGAGTACATGGCAGCAAGCTTGGCTGCATGCGAGGCTATTTGGATGAGGAAGATCCTCGTTGGATTGTTCGGGTTGCATTTGGAGCCTACGGTGATTTATTGTGATAACCAGAGTTGCATTAAACTCTCGGCTAATCCAGTATTTCATGATAGATCCAAACACATCGACATCAGGTACCATCATATCAGAGATTGTGTTCAGCAGAGAATCATGTTACTTTCATATGTTCCCATGGAGGATCAGGATGCTGACATCTTGACGAAGGCGCTCACCAGGAGCAAGTTCGAATTCCACAGAGGCAGGATAGGGGTTGCTGATAATCCATATCTTGTTGAGAGGGAGTGTTGAAAATGCAACAAGATGATGGAGCTTAGTGAAATGAAGTCGCCTTCACTAAGTGGGCCCGCAGGCTATTTTTGGCGCAGAGTCTATTTTTAGACTATGTCTATTTTTAGACATATGGAGCATGGTCTAGGAGTTGCAGTATGCTATTCTTGGATGATTGGTCGAGTTGGTAAAAATAGATGGACCTCTATTTTTAGACATACAAGTCGAAGTCTATTTTTAGACTGCCTGTCTAAAAATAGGTCAGTCAAATATTATTAGCCCTTAATAATATTTGGACTCTAAACTTCAGTTTATTCTCTTACAGCACTTCAGTTGGAGCTACGGATGTGGCCCATGCATCTGACAGAATGAATTACGCTATTCCTTGGGGTTTGGTGAGCTCATGCATGGTTGACTTCAGTTAGGACTTCAGTGGCAGAAGTTTGGTGGAGTTGATGAGACAGTTGGTGGAGTTGTGTTCGGTTTAACTTAGTTGAACTAGTTGAGATTAGTTTAACTAGCTAATCAACTAGTAACGAGTGGAGTGAATTAAATATTATTTAATTCACTAATTATTAACTCATTATTCAACTCAAGAACACATCAGTTCACTACAGTGCATGGACAGTTCAGTGGAGACCAGTGGAAGAGGTAGATGAAAGGGTGAGTTTGCTATTAGTTGCGACAACAGTTGTGCATGAGATTTGCACAAGAATTGGAGGAGATTTCCCATGAGGATTGCGCAGTTGAAGCCAAGGAGATTCGAACTTGGATCTCTCATTGAACCAACTTGGATTGCGCAGTAGAGGCAGGCAATTAGTGGATGAGTTTTGAACCTATGACTTGTTCAAAACTGAGCTAGTTTGTGTGTAACTTTTGGAGACAGTACTGAGTACTTGTGAGGAGTATTGTACTAATATTGTTACATGTTCTCTTCTATTATAATATACAAAATAGCTGGGGGTTTTCAGCTATAAGCTTTCCCCATTACATATTGTGTTTATGTGCGCATGCGACTGTTTCTATTTCCGCATATTGATGATCAATTGTAGAAGAGGTTATGTGTTATGCATGAATTCGAATTAGTGTGTGACCAGGATAATCTCAGTGGATAAATCTTCATTATTCAACAAATTTCTACAATTTTCACAGCACATCGAACATCTAGAGGGCCCATGGAATCCCCTTTTTTCAAGCCTGTCCTCTATCAAAATTCTGTTATGGAACATGAGCCAAATGAAAAAATCGATTTTCGGGATGGTCTTCCGTCTCCACAGTCCTTTCCAAATCACTGGACAGGGCAGGACGTGGGGTAATTCATTCAGTTTAGTGTATCCCTACGCCACCATATAGCTCGCAGAGTGATAGCCCCACCCCCTCTTGTCTTGCCTCCTTGCGTGGATCGGGGCCTTGCCTTTCAGATGCAATATTAAATCGCTCTAGTCTTGCTTCAATTCCGACGGAACCTCCAACTGCTTCCAAGTTGCCCATTCGCTGCCTTCCCAGCACGAAATATCCCATAGTGTGATTGTTAAGTACCTATATTACTAGTATAGTCCCTTATTGTTGTTAGTGTAACCCCCTTATTGTTATTATTTTACCCATGTAACCCCCATATTGTTATTATTGTGCCCTTAAATTATTATTGTTAGGTCGGCTAGGATTACATTGTGGCCCCATGGACTCCTATATATAGAAAGGAGGTTTTGTAATTTATATCATCCAAGAATTGTTCATTCATGTAATTTATTGGAGGTTTCCCTCTCGAAGTGGCTTATTTCTAAGGCGTTGATATCTCTTTTCTTCTATTTTTGGAGCTGGTTTCACAACATTTGGTATCAGAGCTTTGGATTTTAGGGTTTCGCTGCTCCAAACAGGTCATCGTGGAATTTTCGCTATAAATTTTTTTCTACGAAGTTTCAGAAGCTGAAATTTTTAGGGTGCGAAGCCAAAATCTTGAGGAACATTGTTGAAAAATTTTAGAGCTTCGTTTGCAATATTTTCGGAGATATGATATGTGGAAGTTAGGTCTTTTTGCAGGCTCCTCAATTTAATCTAAACAGGTCATTATGGAATTTGCGCTATAAATTTTTTTCTACGAAGGTTCAGAATCTGAAATTTTTAGGGCACGAATCTGAAATCCTAAGGAAACTCTTCACAAAATTTCAGAGCTTGGTTCACAATATTTTCGGAGATATGATCTGTGGAAGGTAGTGCTTTTTCAGGCTCCTGAATTTCATCTCAAAGAGGTGATCGTGGGAAAATATTCATAACTCTATCTCTGAGCATCGGATTGGAGTGCTGTAAAAAGTGGTCGCAAGTACACAGACTGTAGTTGATTTTCTATCAATTTCAGAGCTAAAAGACGAAACAGTGACACGTGGAAAGTCGTACAAGTTCGCTCTACTGAACTAGTCCATAATTAGGTCATTGTGGGAGATTGGACATAACTTTGCCTTGGAGAATCCAAATCAAGTCAGACCTGTGGCATTCGAAAGATAATTCAGAAGGCTACCTCAGTGCCAAATTTCAGATATTGAAGAGCCGCAATCACAAAGATAATCTGATTTCAATATCAAGCTCCTCAAAAGCAAGAAAAAGGTGTATTTTTTTTTTTTTAAATTTATTTATTATCTCCGAATTGCATGTCTTGTTTGAAGAATCAATTTGAATTGATTCCAAGGGCATATTGTAGAATATATATCAGTATTAGGTTCTAAAAAATGCCCCGTAAAAATTAATCAACACCCATTAAGCCTTCAGAAGGCTCTACTATGACTCATGAAGATGAAGAATTGCAACATGATCTATCAAAATTACAAGAGCAAGTGCACCAAATTTTTCTCTCGCAAAGAGCAACAAAAAATGGAAGTTTTGAAGAAAGGCGTGAAGCGAAGATGGACAGTTTGAAGAAAGGCGTGGAATCTAAGAGATAGATGGCATGGAATCTAAGATGGATGACATGAAGCTAAGACCGATGAAAAAATGAAAGACAACATGGAAAACATGAAGAATGATCTAAAAGCAGACATGGAAGGTTTGACAAAGTTGATACAAGAAATGTTTCCTAATGGTGAAAAGATAGTAGAGGAAAATCATGATGAGAACAAAATAAATGTTAATCGTGACTTCATAAACTCTAATGTTGGCGAGAAGAACCACCATATTCCAAAAATGGATATGAGGAATTTTGATGGAAGGGATCTTGTAACATGGATACTATAGATGGAGCAATATTTTTATCTCCATAATTTGTAAAACACACAAAAGGTACGCATTGAAACTTTACATTTAGAACAAAATACATTTGTATGGTATCGATGGCTTTACTCCCGTTGTTGGGGTTCCCATGTTTTGGCCAGATTGGCAAGACCAAAAGATGATACAACATCAAACCACTTTCAGACCTCAGGATCTAGCCCTCCTGGGTCTAGAGAGGGATCTCTCTATGTTATATCAAAGGTGTATATGTCTTTGAAGCTTGGATGTTAAGATGTTAGGCTAGTTATAGGCACAAGGTTTGTTTGTTTGATTCGTTTGATTTGGTTGCTGGTTATCAGGAAAGAAAGGTTCAATGTAAGACAAAGCTGAGCAACGAGGGATATGGCAGAGGTGAAATGTTCCAGGAAATATTCAAAACCATTGGGAAATGGAGTCAGGAAAGGATTTGCTTACTATCCAATAGGCAGGCTTTCAATTGGGCTAGTCATCTAAAACATAGGATCTTAAGATGATTGTGTGATATGGAAAGGTAGGAGAGGAGGAGATAACACAGATTCAGAGCACAAAGTTAAAGACCAGCTGGTCGCACAAGGATCCTAGTGGACAGGGCTAACTCTAATCCGCAATGTTCCCAAATCTTCCAATTGAATCTATAACAAGAAACATCTAAGAATATATACATTTAATTCATACATCAGAGAGAATGCAATATCATCCACTACACTGGTTAAATCAACTGAAATCAATTCTTAGATAATACATTCAGAAGAGAAACATTAATGGCAAGGAGATCAGAAACATAGGGTACCTAACAAGGGTAAATCCTATGCCAATATTCTGATGCAAGCCAGTAGAAACGAAATGAAATGAATGTAAACACAAAGATAGGAAAAAATTCACCGCTGCTTCAGATCAGGATCCAATGAAATGTGCTTGTCATATTAAATAGCAATACCAATCAGGTACAACATTGCCAATAGCTGAATACTCAGTCTGAAAACATCTCCTTCAACCTATCTTACAACTTTACACAGAGATTGTGTCTCAAGAGAAACTACTTGCAGTTCTCTGATAACTGATCAACAACCACTACAATATTTTTTCTCATGAGTTTTATAGCAGAAAGATGAGCTGAGGAGGTAGGTGAAAACTAATTGCAGCATTTAAACTCAGAAAAGGAAAATAGGGCCGAAATCCACTCTATTTTAAATCTCTGCATTTATCTCTGGTATGGCTTAGATGTATTCTGACTGCAGTACTTTGTGGTACTATTGGTGAGTAAACAAAAGATAAATAAAAGACAGTGAAGTCTACCATATGTGTGCAACAAATGCTTCTGATCATGTAGGACTGCTGTCAGGGCAGAAAACTTCTCTAGAACGTGGCATGGAATGAAAATTGTATGGGCACTTTGTCCTTTATGGAAGGAAACATTCTGCTGCTGTAGAAACCTTGATACGCGTTGATTTCTGCATGTTGTACCTTCTAAGTGATTCATAATATTTTCTATCTGGTACTCTGCCTTTTCAACTGCTGCAGGGGGCTTATAGGTCTTCGTTTGCGTGCCGCAAACTCTCTGCTGCTCCATTCATATCTCTGACTGTGAAATCTGTGTGTTAATGGCGCCGGGAGGGTTTTACAGAGTCGAACTCTGTTCTTTTAATGAAAGTTACATCGTAACCTTCCTGGGTCATTTCTTCATAAATTCAGCCTCTACACATGGTCTTCTTCGATTTCTCTGTCACTGTAACAGAGATTGTGCATCATGGCGGTCATTTACTATTAATGATCCTGCAAAATACGAAATTGGTTAGGAAAACACACATGGGGGTGACGGACAAAATGGAGACGATGAGGTCGGCCATGCAGAACGACGAGACGGCGGAATTGTGCAGGTTTCTGGCGGAAAACACAACGAAACAATGAAAAATGGTCTGGAGAATCGTGAGCGTAGCAGAGCAGGTTTTTTAAATAAAACCTACGGAAATGTCCTTTGAATGGATATAAAGAGGAAAAGGTGGAAAACGACAAATCGGCGTGAAAATTTTGACGTGGCGGCATGGGGTCACAGCGAGACAATCTAATCTGGACCGTCCGATCTCGGTGGAGATCGACGGTCGAAAACATTATTGGAGGGCGATTGAATGTGGACCGTCGATCCGTAGATCAGATCGACGACAGAGATCAACTGGACGGCACGCCATACCCTGAGTTATCGCGTGTGCATCTGAGTTAACTATCGTGCATCTTCGGCGAGCGATAGCCATTGGATGGCCCGCCCCATATCGGACGGTCCACGGCAATATCGCTGGGCGTTCGCGTCCGAACATTAATGCGCGATGGACTGCGGTTAATGCGTGAGGACGGTGGTTTTGAAAAAGGTACAGGGGACGTGTGTCACG
>JAXQQM020061477.1:0-50756 GCA_034641835.2 Pinus albicaulis | reverse complement strand
TAATAATCATGCTCAACCATCCAAAACAAACAAAAACCCTCGGTCTTCATAACTAGCCTAATATCATTACCGAAAAACATTAAAGATAAATCAATCTTTACACTTATTGGAGAGATGCCTCTCCGGATTTAGGAGGGCTAGATCCTAGAATCCAAAAGTGGTTCAAGTGTTCTCTCTGCAGTTTTACTTTGCCAATCTTGCAAATTATAGGGAGCTAACAATTCCCAATACTGCTTATTTTCCTTATTTTGGGATATTACAGTGGTATCAGAGCTTCAATATTGGCTCAGCTGTGCATCTCAGGCCATTATATTATAAGGAGAATAAGAGATGGATAGAAAAGAGAAGGCTCCATTATATGGAGGAAGAAAGGAAGATAGGCTTACAATGCTTCTTCCCAGATCTATATAGAGCTTCCAAGAAGAGATGAAGAAAATAAGAATGGAGATGGAATCTCCAGAGGAGTTTGGATCTAGAGCTGGATCTAGATTTGCACATGGTAAGTGTGAGCATGCAGCTACACACCATGATGCCTAGCACAGTAAAGTTCCCAGATCTATCATGAGATGGATGGAAGGAGGGAGAATGCCTAAGAGGGAAACTCTTAGTGATTTGTTGCAAGAGTGCGAATCTAAAACTAAGAGGTTTAGAGATCATACCACTTTCCAATAGTTTTGCAAGATCCAGGTGAAGAGAAGCAAGCAGCATGATATGGATAGATTTCTTCTATCTACTTTTGATGGTTCACCTAGATGTTCAGCCAAAGCTTGGGTGGAAGAACTAGACACCTTTTTGCAGCAACACCAAATTTTTGAAGATGAAGCCATCAAAATTGCAGCCTTGCACTTTGAAGGTAAGGCCTATGCATGGTGGATATTTGAATCTTTTTATTTGAAAAATGCAAATACTTCTTCTTATGCAAGGTTTACTAAAGCAATTGTGGAAAAATTTGATGGAAAAATCTCTAAAACACGTGTAGTGGAGCAATACAAGCATAAACAGTCAAATACCTTACATGTGATGGAGAAAACTGTAAACTCCATTCCACTTTAGAAAACCATGGAGGAGGCTGATATCTTGCATCATAACTTGCTAGAGGAAAAACCTTTATCTCATGTTCTTGAGCAAGAGAGTCTGAAGATCCCTTCTTCAAAAATGGATCCAACCATTGGGAGGTTTCCCATTCATGTTGAAGAGGTTGAGGGCAACAACACTATCACATCTAGAGCACATCTAGTACCTCATGCAGAGGAAGGAGGGGCAATTACTCCAACAAGAGGGATTCTTGTGTCATTGCAAGAAATTTCCCAGGATCTCATATGTGGAGATCAAAGCACAAGCTATGACCAGCATGTGACCTTGTTGACAAATGGTGAAACCATGCAGATGGATGGAGGAAATAGGGAGGATGGCCAACCTCATTTGATGAGCACACACACCTATCCCTTTCAGAAGGTTTATGCACTGAAGAATGAGACTGGATTGCGTAGTGAGAGAAGGAACAAGTCTGTCCATCCATATATTTAGTCCACTCTTGACACTGAGGCATTCCACCCGAGAGGCCACTAGATCCAGAATTGATGAGAGACACCTTGTAATTTGGTTCACCACTCCTAGATTCTGGAGGGGTGAAGACTTTGGATGATGAATTTGGAATGGGGGATGTCAAAGTAGTAGGTAGCAGCATGAGGAGAGCTTCATATTGCAGATCATCAGTGTTGTCTCTTAGGAGGATTGATCCATATTGGAGGTCTCAACTTTTGGTAGAGTACTCCAAGGATCTTGGTGCTTGCAGGATTCTTGATGGCTCGGATGGAGATGATATATATATGGTGGATGATGTGGTCATCTACTCTTATGGTAGAGTCTTCTTGACTAGAGCTTCTAGTCTCAAGGAGAAGTTGCTCCTTGCAGCACATGAAGACTTCCTTTCCACGCATTTAGATGCATATCTTTCTTTGGCAAAGGAGTTCATTTGGGAGGGCATCCAACATGATATATTTCAGCATATGGAGAGATGCATAGCCTGGATGATGACAGATAGGATGTCACAACCACTTTCCTACTCATTGAGAGTGAAGGAGCATTTTCAGTTGAGCCATTTCAGCTCAAGGACCAAAGTACATGGTAGAGAAGGTATACATTTTCATTATGATTTTCCTTTCTTTACTTCATATGAGAAGCATGTTGTATTAAGGGGGCTAATTATTTATTATACTTTGTATTATGATGTACTTGAGGCTAATTGCAGCACTGGGATTGGCTATCTTAATGGTGGTTTGTGGGGGAAGCCACATGATTCTTGGTGTGCACCATTGACACCACATTGTACTTTCATGTTTCTACCTTATAGAATGATTGTGGCAGCAAACAAGTGGCCGAGGTAGCACTTGTTATTACTTGTTTTGATGCAGGAAAAGGGTGCACTGCATCGGTTCCATGTGTGGAAATATGATCCACTTTCCGGTTGTCATGTGACAACTTGTTTTCATTGGTTTTTGCTTCCATGTATTGCTGATATTTCTATGTTCATGGGGAGCTTTGTTTGGAGAGTGGGGAATGAGATAGAGATTCCCATTGGGAGTATGATTCTCCCTACTATTCATATTGTATGTTTCAGGAGGATAAATGGGAAAATCATGATTGCCACATCACATCTCTTTTCTTCATGTGGAGTGAGCCATTTGAAGAACTTGAGTGTTGGGAGGAGGCACTTCATGGCTGAATTGTTTGATGGGGTAGCTTGGGCCATTCTTTAAGGCCATGTTGTTTCAGCCCAAGGGTATAAACAACCCCATACTTATCACAAATGGAGAGAGAAAAAAATGGGGGGGGGGGGGACTAATCTCTCCATGCAGCCCCATTACATTGCACAAACCAAGGATTGATGATTTCTTTGATGAGCTACCTAGAATGGCTCACTTCATTTGGATGATAGCATGGGTGATGGGATCACTCATTGGGAATGAGAATCCCCATGGCTTTCATCACTCCTACATTGAGGAGGCCATTGGACAACAAGGAAGTTTCCACTTACACCTTCCACCTTTTTATGATGTAAGCCATATGGTTTTGCATGCTTGGGAGGGAACATTGGAGGACAGATTTGTAGTAGATTATTCTGAGCAGTGGTGGGGACTTCTGATGAGGAGGCCACAAGAAGAGGAGGGGAGTAATTTTTCTCTCCCTATACATTTTCTTGAGGACAAGCAACATTTTGGAGGGGAAGACTGTGATATTCCAAAAATTTATCCTTAAACTAAATGGAATATTATAGTTGAGTTTACCACAAGGTAAGTGAATAAATGGGTGGGAAGGCCCATGAGTCTCCTAAGAATCAATAAAAACACTCTAAGTGTGAAAGGATACCCTTTATTCAGCTTAATAAAACACCTCCAAGTATGAACAGGGATTATATCATGTTGATTCAGTCAACTTGGACCAAGTCAACAACATAGATTTGGAGGAGTAGGGATCAAGGAAGGAATAACGCAGTTTTGGAGGGAGATGAATCTCTTGATGGAAATGACCTAATTGGGTGGGGAAAAGTGCAAGAAAACTCACATTTTATTTAAGGAAGATGATGTAAGCCATTTTTCCTCATGCTTTAGATTATTTTTTTGGTCTGCTTAGACTTTTGCTTCCTCTTGCTGTTTAGCAAGGTTGCTGTGCTGCTTAGCACCAGGTGTTCCCGAGTGGGAATACCACCTCTTTCCTTGAGGAGCTCCTTGGAAGAGTTTTTCATGCATTTCCACATTATTTTTTCAGGCCAAGCTTAAACTTACTTCATCAGTGCATTTTCTACAGGTTATTGTGCGGTGTTGTAGGGTGCAGCAGTGGAGGGGATTGGAATCCCACTTTCTGAGCTAGTTTCTCATAGGAGGGAGATTTCCTTCCATTGGGAGTTATTTTTGGAGAGATATTGAGCTCATTTCAGATCTGTGGAATCAGGCCACACATTTCCCAACATTCCCAGCGCTGTTCCAACTAGGGAATGCATTATTTTTGGAGGCAGCTTTAGTGGATGATCTAGTGGCTTCTTTGCAGTGTTTCCTTGTGATTGAGAGGTCCATCCTTTCATGGGAGGAAGAATTTAAGGGATATACATCAGATATGATATATTTAAGCCTTATACACTCTTATTCTTCAGTGTTGCAATGATTATTCAGTAATTTTTTGAAGGTCACATTTGTATTCAGAGTGTATGACAAGAAACCCTTCCCGGGTTCTCTTGTAACTGTAATAAGGAGACTAGATCTCAGTTTTTTTGAGCATGATTGTCTAATATATGAGAAAATATATTTTTCCTCCTAATTTCTGAGTTGAAACCCTCATAATAATTCGTAGTCTCCTTTGTGTATTATTTCTAAGTAGCAGTGTTTTGGGGTTTTATTGTTTTTCAGCTACACTAGGTGTGGGAGGTCTGTTTACCTCACCTAGTTTCTTTTGTTTTTGATCTCCTCTTGGATTTATATACTATATGGATATATCTAATGGATCCTAGTGATGGTTTACATTTTTGTGCCATATATTTCTGGAAATGTTTTTTTCAGTACATGCATTGCTGAGTAGTCCATTCTTGGAATATTATAAGATATTCACAATACTACTTATTTTCCCTGTTTTGGGATATTACACAAATCAACCTTCCGATGAGAATAAAAAGGCTCATTACCCATACTTAATTTTCAAAGAGGATCACTTTACACGTCATTGTTTGTACAACGCAAAATTGAATCAGTTCCTTAAGTCTTCCACTTATCCTACTCTGCTGACTGACCCGCTTCCCAATCAGGAGACCCATATTGTTGCCTGGGACCCTTCTTCCTCTAACATGGTTTTGATGCTTTCATTGTCAAAGATGAGATTTGATGTCATGGTGGCCACTCGGAATAAGGAATGTGGTTATGTGAATCCATGAAATGGTTATCCTACTTATTAACATTCCAGTTTGGAATCACCTTCATATGATCCTACTCCACCTCTGATTCCTACGGAATTGACTATCAAACCTCTGAAGGGAATTATTCATAAGTCTGCTTTCAACCCACGTTCAATAGCTTCCCAAAATTATAACGTAGTTGAAGACTTGGCTTAGTCTCCATCAACTATGTTAACTATTGAGGTGTTGCAAAACTACCCCACCTAAAATAAGACCTTGTTGTAAGCTATCGAATGTGTGGATCCATTGAATTCCAACCTAGTAGTTTTCTCTCATGAAAACTATACCCCTCGGCTTCCAGCTCAATTATATTTATAATCCAGTTTGTCATCCGTCGTAAGAACATTCATCGTTCTATCATGGATGAGGGAGCCTCGACCTGCATTATGTCCATGTATTTCTCACAGGAGATTCGTTTGCCTCAACTGAGTAAATCAACCACCACATTGAAAGCTTTCAATGGAAGAACTTACAAACCTTGTAGGATTTTGAATTCCTTTCAAGTAGAATTAGGGGGGAAAATTTCTTTATAGAAGTAGAAGCTATTGATGAACCTCTCGATTAAAATATTCTACTTGTACGTACATGGGTTATGATATGGTTGTCATTGTTTCAACCTACTTCCATAAAATCGCCTTTCCTCTTAAAGGTGACATTGTATCCATAGATAAAATGAAAATTTTCGCCTTTGATTCTCATGTTACTAGAAGTGTCCCTCTTTTATGGGAATCCCTACAATCCTATCAACATGTCAAGGTTGGATTATTTGGTGAACCCTTAGTTAAACTGAGAGGGGGGGGGGGGGGAATCAGTTTAATGCATTCGTGGTCTTTTAAAACTTTCTTTTACACTTATTTACACCTTTATTTCATGATCAACTTAATGTATAATGGAACAAAAATATTAATAAGTGAGCAGTAGGTATTAAGCAGATTGAATATAAAATATCAACACATAATCATCATGCACATAGACAATAGATATAAGTGGAAACCCATAAGGGATAAAACCACATATTATTATTGTTGTGATGCAAAGGAAAGCTCCAACTCCCTCTCACCACTGATTTTCTGTAGGCTCCAACCTATAGGAGGCTACTACCTCAATTTTGCAATCTAAAACTTGCAAGGAAGCTCCAAATCCCATCTATTTTCTGTAGGCTACAACCCCCAGGAGGCTCCTACCTGAGCCAACTACAACTGGACATCTATCAAGCTACAACTTGATATGGAAGACCAACTTCCTGACTCTACAATAAACTCATATGCTGATTTACCTGGATATCAGCTCTGTTTTTCTCCTTCTTCATTGCTGTCCTTCTAGCCTTCATATCTACTTTAAGTCATCTACGGATCTTCACAGCTTCTCTATCTGCTCTCTCTTCTTCTTCCACTCTCTAACCTCTCTATGCATATCACAATAACATCATTTATAGATATCACTTCATATTTGTTTGCATTCCATATGGGAATATGAAATGAAAAGGTATGTCTCTTTTCCATCCACTCTCTCATTTCCTCGCTTAGCACATTCAAGATGTTACAACACTATGTACTCATTTCAGTATTACATTGGATTTTTGCTTTGCCTACAGAGACTTTCCTTTGCATCAAAAAACAATATAAAAATAAATAATACATTTACAGTTACATTCAATTATTTACTCAACCCTTTCAGTTTCTTAGCTTTGCTATGCATTTGTTCTCTTCTGCTTGTTGTCCGTTTGTCTTTTCCGTTTCAGTAGTTATATTCCGACTGTGTTGCATAACTGCCCTTTTTTCCTGACTCTTCTTTCGCATTCACCCTTTCATTTTCCTTACCATCGCAACACTATTTTTATCGAGCTCCTGGTCCTTTGCTTTGCGTTTAGATCATTTATTTGTGACTTGTGGGGTATGGCCCACTTAAAAATCCATTTTAACATGGTGGAGTATTACAAATCCGAGTTTGATCAACATACATATGTTTATCGATAAAAAACACATATATAACATACATAATTTTATCCATCAAACAATGCATATATATAACATACATACGGAACAATAAAAAAACGCGCAAATAATATATACAGACCAAGTATAAGTCCAAATTGATGCATAAACCCCAAACCAATGCTAATACATGGGATTTTCCTACTGGAGGGTCCCTCTATTCCTTGAACCAATCACAATTCATCGCAAACACTTGCCCGTAGGTTTCCCACTTTACCAATAGAGATAAACCATAAACCATGCGATTTTCGATCTGTGCTCGTGCAACGTAGTGCTGCCATGTGGACTCCCTTCATCACATTGCGTCTCTTGAACCCTATTGCATGAAAACCAAAAAAACATACCTTCCGATGTCTTTGAAGTTAAACCCTATTTCTTGCAGGATAAGATGTTGCGCAAGGTTGACATGTGTTCCTCCATTTCGCATCGCAAAAATTTAACTTAACTTGCGGTCTCCTTCCTACTACCCCTTAAGTGTTGTGATGTGCGATATGCGGGTGAGGTCCATGTCATCATGCCAAATCACCCTGTCATGTCACTGCCACGTCATCATAAATTCCTGCGATCTGTGGGGTTGAAGCCACGTCATTTTCTAGGTTAGCTTGCCATGTCACTACCACGTTATCGCCATGCCATCACCATGTCACTACCACGTCATCTTCACGTCATTTCCACGTCATCTTTACGTCATCTTCATGTCATTTCCACGTCATATTTGCGTACCGCCCATAATTCGTAGTTCGTGTTAGTGTCGGTATCTTCATCCCTCCATCAATGATCAAATTCTCTTGTTGCATTGCATGTTAGGTGTCTCGCTTAGTCAGTTGCATTCCATTAGGATCATGGATCATCTGATGGTAGTAGCTTGGTGTACATTTTCCCTCATGTCCTTTACCTACTGACCTATTTCCATTCATCTAGATCATCTACAGTCACTTTTTGTCTTTAAATTTTCAAAAGTCATTTCTAGGGTTTCAGTTTCATTAGGTCTAGGGTTTCATCAAAAAGGTCTTAAAAATGTCCAATAATGGTCAGCAAGTGCATGAGGAGGTTGAATAAAGTTCCAAATGCCAATAAATTTCATAATCGCATGCTCAGAAATGCATTTTTCCTCAAAACCCTATTTTGAGGAAAAGCAGAAGTATTTTAGGTTTTTTATGTATAAATTTGATGTAATTTCAGTTCTCTCATATGTAAATAACTTCAGTGGCAACCCTGGTCACCTTGCCAAGCTTCAGCGACTCCATCCCCTGCGAGGCAAACCAAAAATCAAGTCATTCAGTTCATTAAAGGCACAAATGAAGTAAACTGCCCAAAAACAAAGTTGAAAAAGTAAGTTACAAGGCAAACATTATAAAGGTAGGTTTATATGTATATAAACTCATTGGTCATGTTCAAAAAAGCTTATTTGCATTCAAAGGAGAAAAAATGAGCAGGAGAGGGTCATGTTGGAGATAAGGAGAAAGTTTGAATGAAAAATAGGCAAAGTTCAAGGGCGCGATGCATTGGGTGAGAGGCGCGGCGCATACAAGTGGCGCGGTGCATTGGGCCGGCCTCCACAGTGTAAAAAACACATTGGCATGGCGCATTGAGCAGGCGCGGCGCATTGGGTTTGTGGCGCGGTGCATTGGGCCGGCCTCCACAGTGTAAAAAATACACTGGCGCGGCGCATTGGGTTTGTGGCGCGGTGCATAGAGATGCAAGCCCAATTTCACCATAAACTTCCCCAAAATTTCCAAATTTTCTCAAATCCGTGGTGTGCAAGTAAGTTAAGATTCATTCCATTGCTAGTGAAGAGGTTTTTCTTAAGATTTATGGTGGTTTAGTGTGATAAAATTCAAACCCTACCTCCTTCCAAATTCGCTCAAAAAAAATTGTCTATGGCTGCATTTGTGTATTTTCTACCAAGTCCACTCCATCACTCCCTCATTCTTTCATTCCTTCGTTCATTCTTCACTTTCATCCACTCATTCCCTAATCCCCATATCCCTAATCCCACTATCCCAAACCCTACTCAAATCCATAAAACTCTTAATCCCATCCCTAAACTCTATTCACACATACACTTTTACACTCTCTTCCATACACTCTACCCATTTCATTCCTCCACCATATTTTCACACTGTTATCCACAAAACCATCCATGTACAACCACATTTTTCAAAACCAAAAGAAAACAATGGAAAGAGACATTGATCATTGGTATGAGCAAGAGATTGAACATGACCGGGAATCTTGACTTGAGAGAACAAACTTGCATTTGGGAAAGGATTCTAGAGAAGGCCAACAACGAGAAAAATATGTTGAGGAACATGGCATGCCACTACTTGGCGAAGAACAAGGTGTGCAAAGCAAGAATCAGGAACTTGAAGGCCAAATTGAAGAAGGCATCGAGGAGGCAAAAAGAGAATGATAAAATTTAGATATTAGCCGAGGCTTCCTTGGCCCAATAGAGCACTTGATGGAGGAAACTCTGCCCAAATTTCAAAAAATTTGGGACACTTTTGCAATTTTGAAATTTTTGGCTCAAAAAACAGACTTTTCTGCTCTATGCGCCGCGCCACTCGGCGCTCGCTTTTTATGGAGGCATCCTTTTGAGGAAAACTAAGCATTTTTTTATTTTTCATGGAAAAATATGCATGCCCACCAATGGCCAATAAATTTTGACAGGTTTTGGGTTTCCAAAAAGGTCAAAAACACCCTAAAAATTACCTTTCTGCCCCTTTTTTGACACACTGGAAGCAGTCTTGGGAGAACTCAGTTTTGGAGGGGAAAATGGAGGCCAAATTCAAAAATTCCACTTCTACTGGAAAGTAGACAGGCATACCTTTATAAAAATCCCACTTGGAGCAAATTTGGACACCTATAAGGCCTCCAAAATCAGCTGCAAACAGGTGCTACACATAGGGAAATCAGGCGCGACGCATTGGAGGATTTTGCTTAGTTTTTTCACAGTTTGAATTTTTTCCTTCTAGTTGTTAAACTCATGACGTAATTTAATGTGAAATGATGGATTTTGATGTAATTTTGCTAAATTTTCACTCATATAGGTAGATTCATCTATCAAAAGGTAGTTTGCAATTGAGTGAATCAGTTTCCTAGTTTTTAGAGGCAAGTTGTTCCACTGCCTACTTTCTAGTTCTCAGTTTAGATTTTGTTGGAACAAATCCTAATCTCATGAGCTCGAACCCCAGAGGCTAGGATGAGTTTTTGGTTGCCTATATCTTGTAATTTTTTAGTCATTAGCATGGGTTGGAATTTTGGGAATGCTTTGAGCATCATTGTACATTCATCTCTACAGTTTGGCATAGGAATAGACTAGGGTTTGCAACACTCTATGGGATTCATGTGGCATCTTGTTTTGATATTGTGTTTCTATTTTTAAATGTAAGTTTACTAGTTTTTTATGCATGCCATTCACTCTCTTATTTATTCTTAACTAAAACAAACAAGGATAAAGGTAGAATTCATTGAAATTGCAGTGCTCTACCTAGGGTTTGTTTAGTTATTTATGTTTTAAGTTGTTTGAAGAGGATCCCTGAAGGTTTATTTCCCTATTCAACTCCTCACCTATCTAAAGCTCTCCATTTCATTCAAATTGAAGTGTCAAATCAATTTCCTACCTTGCCCCATTGAGATCTCCGTAAAACTAAGCCTCATTCCCTAGATCCAAAATCTTCCTTTCCCTTTGAGCCAACAAAACATCCTTAAATTCAATTAAACTCTTTTGCACACATACCTAGCCTAAAATCAGTCTTCACATCAAGTCAAATCAAGCCTCATTGATTATTTTTTGCTGAGATTGACAAGGAGAGAGCCCTCTCCCGACCTAGTAGGGCTAGCTACCAGGTTAAGAGTGGTTTGATGTTACCCTAGATCCTGCCTTTCTCAACCTAAGGAAAATTTAGGCCATAACAGTTCGCAACTTAGTGTTTAACCTCTATTTCATGTGATATTTGATATTGCTGCAAAAACGTGTCCCTTCTCCACTTCGCATTGCACAGAACTTAAATTTCCCTGCGACGGCCTCAATGTTTAACTCTTAAATGTTGCGATTTTCGAAATCGCTCCAGAATTGATTTGATCTCTGTCATCAATCTATTTTGCAATCTAATCCTAACCATCCATTCACCTCCCTTGGAATTCTTCAAAGAATTCTCTGCCTTAGTCAATTTTTCATTTTTTTACACTTTCGTGCTTTGTAACTCTGGTTTCTCCACATTGTTCCTCCTGAGCTTGATCCTAAGCTTGTCTTTGTTATTGAATCTCATCCCGAGTTTTCACACTCAACATAGACCTTTTCATATGGATTAAAGCCCTCTATGTATCTCGGCTCTTGCCTCTCTTTCTTGGCTTAATCATCTTTGTTTAATTGGATTCTTCCTCTCGGCTCGCGCCTCTTCCTGCTTCTGCTATGAGTAAGATCTCTGGTCCTTGTTGTGTCTAGCAAATCTGATTTCCTTTTGTTGTGCACTGAATCAGTTCACTAACTTTGTGCTTCATTAGCTACCTCTACTAAATTCACTGCCTCTGTTGTCTCTGCTTCTTTGTTTCCTCTGCTACCTTGCTGCCTTTGGTGACTTTTTAGTTGCATTCATTGCCTCGGCTACATTCATTGCCTCTCTACGTTTGCTACCTCTCTGCTTTTGTTTCTTCTCTGTTGCCTTGTTGCCTTTGGTGCCTTTTCTCATAGTCTAATGATGCTCCTTGCCTCTCTACAACTCCTCTGCCTCTCTTTTATGTTTTCTTATTGCATTGCTGCCTGATCTACTCCTTTTCCTTATTTCTGGTTCTTCTTCTGCTCCTTTGCCTTAATGATAGTTTAGGTGCTGCTCCTTTGTGCTCATTTTCCATTAATGACAATATTTCCAACAATCTCCCCCTTTGGCATTGATGGAAACACATCCACCAATACTCCAATATTTCCTCCAGGACTTCCTCCCCCTTTCATTCTGAGAAGTGTCTTTCTTCCTCAGCTCTCTTTTCAGAAGAGCCTTTCTTCTTCTACTTACTTTTCCTCCCCCTTTGACATCAATGGAAAAGGGTTGTACATTTCCCACTGTAGACTCTATCTTTCATTTCCTCTCTCTGAGTTGTGTTTAAGCCTTCTTCTTCTGACTTTATACCTTGCTATTCCAGGCTGGTGCACAAGAGTTGTTGGGAAAACACTTTGAGAATCATTGAACTTGTATGTATATACACAGTAAGCTGATACCATCCTAAAGCATAGACTCTTTGCATTTGTATAAATATGAAAGTGATGATAAGGAAAATTCATAGAACACACTTATATAATTAGAATTATATAATCAGAGATGCATCATTGGAATAATACTAAAATACTGAGAATGCTCCATATGACATATCAAGTCTGCTCCAAATATACTTCAATCTATATTATAATCTTCATCTGGGATACATATCTGTATTACAAGTCTATTCAAATATGATGATGCCAATTTATATTTTATAGTTGTGGTTCACCTTTACTGCCCGTTGGTGGTGATATGTGCTAGACTACTGACAAGAATATTACATTAACAACTGAAAGGATCTTGATACTGATGTGAAAAATGAATCAAACCAGAACCTACATCTTATTGTAAGATTAGACAATATCTTTCAATCCTAGAGACCAAATGACTTTACTTCTATAGAGAGTACTTTAAAAAAAACCCCTTGAGGCTAGGTGCATTCAATGCATTGGTCAGTCTCACTTATCAACTATGCAATTTTATTTATGACATAAGAGATATGTATGTCAATGATCAACCTCTCTACAATGGTGAAATACCAACAATTCCTTTTTGCTGAAGTATGCTTTAGATGAATCAATAATAGAATCTTGAGCTTCAAATGTAAGATTAACACAACTGGTCCTTCATACTTAAGATACTTTAACTATTATATCATGATTAACTTCAGCAAAAACATATTCAGTTGTTTAATTAAAATCTCAGCAAACAGACTTCACACAGTTTTATGAATGATCTTAAGAAAAAGGCCTTGAAGATATATCTGTATTGAATTGAGGAAGGCATGCACTTTGTTATCACCAAAATAGGTAAATAGGTTTACGATAGGTTGTTGGTCAGGCTACCTCAGTGTAACTATTTCAAACCAGACTTTTAGTTGAGGCTTAGCCTCCTCAACTTGAGAGGGCTCTCTCACTAGGTTTAAGATTTTTGAATTAAGGATTAGATGGCTAACTATAGGAATAAATTGTATAAAGATTATGACAGGTTGAAAAAAATGATCAAAAGACATCTATTGGGCTATGGAGTCTAGGTATTTTCCCACAAAAAATCAACATCAGCTTATCATGGAAGTCAGGGCATTTCAGAGTTTTTAGGTGTATCAGTAAAACAAAAACTAAGTGAACAAAACACAATTTACAAACATATGCAGGAAGTTAGAGCATTTTCCAATGAATTATAAGTAACATATGTTTATACCACTACAAATAGATCGCTAAGGAAATCCATAGGAATATCACACATTAAAAACTCTTTCTAAATCCTGAGTAGTAAGCCAATATCTGTATTATAATAAAAACACACAGTTTGCTACAATGACATAATTTTCTTGTAATGAAAAATTTTCCAACCTTGAGGAATTCGACCTCATGTCTGTTATATATCCATCATTACAATCTTGGATTCCCTCATCTAGATTGAGGAGAATTCAAATTTCTTAGCTTGACACCTATCTACTCCTAAAATAGACTATTAATTACATGTGACAGTTAATTGTCTATTCTAGAGTCCTAATACAATTAGGAGTAAAAATCCTTATTATGACTAAAACAACTTGATCTAGGAATTAAAGATTATATTTGACAGCTACTCTTCCTTATATTCGACCTTGATGGTGTCCATAACCTTGCTGTTACATTCTGTTAACTTATCCGTTATCTGTCCTGAAATCTAGGAACATGTTTCCTGCAATATAGCTTTAACCCTCATTTATGCTCCTCGAATCCTTTGGCTTACAAAAATGGACCTTAGACAAGTGATATGTGTTATCACTTTCATATAACCTTGTCCTTCCACCTATGCAAAATTTAGTCCTTGAAAGAGTGTAAAGAGAGTTGATGTGTCTACACTACGAAAATATCAGTTGTTTTCGTATCGCAGTAACTATGCCTTTGTAAACACCTCTTCACATCTAATTTCTTTTGCTTTAACACCTGGAACTTTATCTATGACCCATTTCCATCTTCTAGCAGCATCAAAACTTCAAAAACCAGGTGTTTTACCTCTTGAAACCTTAACAAAATGTTTAAAATTGCACCTACAGCAGTTTCGTAGCGCTATACGAAACTGTTGTGTATCTCCATATTACACAGTTTCTTCATCATCTTTAAATATTAAGAATATTTTCAGTCCTTTAATGGTGACTTTGATGCTAATGGACCTTGAAATCAATATAAGTCAACTTTTCCATGTTTTCAAAAAGTGGTATCCTTCCTAAAACTAAATTATATTGGGGATTTGTCACTTACTGTCTTACTTCTGCTGTAGCTGACCTGCAGAGTTTGCCAATTGGATTTCAAGATCTTCAATGTGCCTCTTCAACCTTCTATTAGTAGCCCTTAAATTTACATTTATCCTTCTCACAAATTTAGCCTCTTTGATTGTAGGAAGAGTCCAGGTAAAAAACTGAGCTTCATTGCTGACTGTTTCAGGTTTTGAGACTCTTTCAAGCTCCCACAGCCTTAATTCTGTCAAATTTTATCTTCTCTACAACATGTTTTCTTGCTTTCTTCTTAAGCTTAGCAATTTGAAGATTAGCTAGTCTTAGTTTTTCTTACATTCCTTCATAACTGCTCTTTTCTCTTTGAGTACGAAAAACTCTGTTTCTGTCATCTTCAGGCATAGGTGATGAAAGGTCTATGGGTTCCTCATAAAAATTTGAAACTTCTCCAGCTTTATCTAACTCCACATCCAGTCCTTGCAAATTTTTTGAATTCCTAGTTAGAGGCCTTCTGGGCTTGAACACAAACTTTGAAATTTCATCATTAAAATCCAGCTTTTTGGAAGACTTGATCTTCTTAGATTTCCCTTCATCCAAATTTATAAAATCTTCCTGAACTAAAGGAGATTCCTCAATATCAATAGCTTGTAAAATATCATTCAAACTACCCTTTAAACCTAGATCTTCTTCTGAAACCACTGTTTTTCCTTTTTCCCTTTCTATTTGACTTCTAGTCAATCTTTTCTGGGGTAATTTGCTGGTTGACTGTTCCTGTACTACTTCCTTACCTTTGGTTGTCCTCTTTTGTGCAGGTTGAGGAGCTTCTTGAATAATCACTGGTGTTTTAATCTCTAGCTCTTTCACTTGTTTTCTAGGCTTTAACTTGACAAATCTCTTTGATCTTGTTTCTGTAGGGTTAGTGGTTTCTTATGGTGATTTTTCTTTGGCCCTAGGGCTAGCACCCGTTCCATGTGTTTCTACCCCAAATCCACACAAAAACAAAAATGAAAACCATTCTCTATTCACACTCTGAAGTTCATGCAAAACTATTAATTTAAAAATACCATGATGGAATAATGAAGTTTCACATGCCTAAGTTTTCATCTGCACCTTATCTGCCATCTTGGCCAAACTCTGAAATAGGAAGAAGGGTAAATCTAGAGAAATTATTCTATTGAAATTCAATAAGAGTTTAAAATGATAAGAATACACCTTATGGTATCTTCCTTCACAAGTGAAGTACCTTTGAATGTTGGAGAGCAGGTTAGCATATGTATCCTTGACATAACCTCTTGGAACTACTTTGGTTAAATCTGTGTCCACAAACTCTGGCTTCAAAAATATTTTACAAGGTTCCATTTCAAACCGGAAGTTCTTGAACCACCTTTCTTCTCCCCTTGGAATCTCTGTCACTAATGATATAATTTCAGGAGAAATTGGCAAGTTTATAAATCCAACCTTTGTATTTGAACCTGTGAAATTAATGGAAAATTCTTTTGTGACTTGATTATGACCTCCCTATAGCTTTTCACAGAATCTCCAGCAACCTACTTTCTTGAAAGCTTCTTCGACTGATTTATCTTTGGTGAGAGCCACTATGCCTTCAGGTTCTGTTCTCAAACAGTGGCCCGATCTATGGTTTCTTTTTTCCTTTGTCATCTTCCCCTCGAAATCCCTGTGGCTTCAGAAAACCTGTAATAAACTAGCTTGCTTGATTTCAGAGAAACTGGCTTGCTTGATCAAGGGTTTAGCCTCGCTTGATAACTGGTTCAGCCTCGCTTGAAAATTGAGAGAAGCTCTAGTTTCTGCTCACCATAAGCTTATCGTTCGAAGAAAAACATGCACCAAGTGTTTTTGCATGAGACAATACAACCAAGGATAACCATCCATTTTCAAATTTTAAAATGACTAATGATAAATGAACCCTAATGAATCTCATGATGGTTATGAATGGTTGCATGTGTGAGA
Source organism: Pinus albicaulis (assembly GCA_034641835.2). NCBI lineage: Eukaryota > Viridiplantae > Streptophyta > Pinopsida > Pinales > Pinaceae > Pinus > Pinus albicaulis. The sequence continues at coordinate 34,376 of JAXQQM020061477.1, read as the reverse complement.
AAGGATTTGTGGACTGACACCTAATCATGAAAATTTAATGAAATTTGATGGATTTGACATTTGGACAGGATTGGTTACGAATCCTTGATTTTGTAGTGAATGTAATGTATTTTCAGGGTTTTGCGCTACGAAAATACCATCGTTTTCGTAGCGCAAAAGTAGTTTTTAACACTGTCTGTGCTACGAAAATGTGGTTTTGTGGCTTATTCGAAAACAAATTCAAAATGACTTAACACATGATTTCCGAAACATAACATGGGACCCTTAAAGTGTGAAACAAAGTTGTTGGACCTTATTTGATGATGGATATGAGACTCTAACCTTATGACTTAGACTCTAAAAACATAAAAATGACTTAACCCCTACCTAAGACCATGACTTAGGAACAAATGAAAATTTTCCAAGTTTGGAAAATTTTTATAGTGATAACACAGTTATATCTAGAAATAGATACTGCTTCAATGTTCAATATAATACTTCAAGTGTAAACAAGATAATGATCCTTTAGCACTGCTATTGACCTTTTCATGCTTTAATAATGCAAATAACGCTGGGAATTCTACCTTGATTTACTTCTACCATAATATTCTGATCTTGAGGACCTGTACCATACCACTGCTCTACAGATGACACTTGGTATTCTAATGATAGGCAGGATGCTTGTTCCAAATACCAATTGATACTACTTTGATAAACAAAGTAGTAATTTCACTTTAGCTCGCACATGCACCCATAGTTAGGAAAACCTTCATAGTTTCTACTATTGAGATCTCCATTGTTCTCAACAACAATCATCAATATACTGAATCTGATCTTGGCATCATTAAACTTTTGCTTATTCTATAATTCTGGTTTAAAATAATGTCACTGCATATTCCTTTCTAGGACTTCTCCAGAACCATTGATGTTCTATATTCAATTCAACTGTTCTAAATAGCATTTTCTTCAGGAATACATCTTCAATTTCTTTACTTGGAATCTACAAGGGCATACCACTCATATTTTTATCACTCATTTAACTGCTTTCCTCTCAAGGGAACCTTCTATTGATGAATGATGTAATGATATAATGAAGATACACATTTCTCTTACTCATCCTTCTTAATTGTGTTTCATTTTTAAGTCTTGCAGTGTCATGCACAGTGTGATCATATTCTATGGATCTTTCCAGTTCTATAGCTTGAAACATAATTTTTGTGATTTTAACCATTCATCACTTAGTGTGTTGTTGTCTTCTTAGCTTACATGATCATGGATGATGTTCCCTCTACCACCATGGCTGCTTGTTGCCTTCTCTCCTTCCATAAACCTGTTGGCTATTGAATGCTTCAGGTATTATTATTCCTCTATAGTTCTCTATTAGAGGAATATTCCTTTCCCTTCGTGAACTTTTAGCTGTTCTTATTCCATGGAGCTCTTCTTAGAATAATTTTATTGGGACTATCTATGAACTTCTCTCCCCCTGGGATGTTGCTTCTTATCTATTGTTGGCTAGATATTTGTGTTAATTCCTAGAGTAACTCCCCCTGAGACTATGATGGATTCATTATGTTATTGAGGTAACAGGCTCCCCCTTTCTCTTTTCCTTCCATACTTTATTGGGGTTCTTCATAATGTTTGCAATTCCTTTTGATTCATATTTTTGTCTAATTTTATAGGATTCCATCATCTGTCTAGATTTCTTTAATGTATATGGTAGCTTATAATATTTTGATTTGTGACCAATCTTGTGGCATGAATAGCATATTATTTTACCTAAGAAAGGTTGAGCTGATGTATGGTATTTTGTTCCCCTTTTTTAACACAATTTACATTCAACGGATTTATGTCCAAATTTATTGCATGAAAAACAGTAGCCATGGAAATTATTTGTGTACTTGGTGATAGTTTGTCTTCTCCATTTGTTTACTTGAGGTATTCCTTTCATTGGTTGCATCTTTAGTTGGTTGGATTGGATTTTCTTTGTCTTACAGTATGTTGTAATATGTCCAAGTTGTGGTAGGAAAAACAAGTGATACTTATCATAGGAGGAAAGAACCTCCTTTGAAAACTTCTGAATTTATTCAATTCATATTCAAGAGTGTATGAGTCTTTTTCAACTGACTGTTTCTTCATTTCATTCTTTTTCATTTAAGGTTGCTACTTGTTTTTTTTTACTTCATTGCAAATCATGTTCTTGTTGGCTTCTACTTCTGTAGGAATATTTTGAGCTACTTCATTATCCTTTACAACTTTTACAAAAACGATATTCTTGTTATCTTCTACCTTGGACTTACTTGTTTCTCCTTCATAGCCTATCCCAGACTTTATGAGAGGAGATCTTTGAGCATTTAGAAATTTTTTCAACTGTTCAGAGACTTTCATTCATGGAGTGTTCATAGGTAATTCCCTTTCAGTGTTTTCTAGTTTCTTTCTCAGGCATACTACTTCTTCTTCCAATTTCTCTTGCTCCTGATTGTTATCATTATTTCACTTTAGCAGAATGTCTTCCACCTTCTTAGCTTCTTCAAGTTCTACTTTCAACTTAATGGGGTTTTCCGAATCTGGTTCTTCCTTTACATATTTCAGGAGAATTTATTTTTGTTTTATGCACTTGATTCTAAGTCTGTCTATTTCCTCCAGGGAACTCCTTAGCTCCCCCTCAAGATCTACCTCAACTTCTTCCTCATCTTGCAGAAGGAATCCTTCAGGCTCTTCCTTGTCCATCAACACAAATTCAGAGGTTCCTTCTTCATTTGAGGATTCATTCGAGCTTTCAGATACACTGCTATATTTCTGAGAATAAAATGATTTTCTATTGAATCTCTTCCCTTTCTGCCATTTATTTATTTATTCTTTATCTGTCTCTTATGGTTGGTTCTTTGTTTTCTAATGAGGACATTTAGATGCATAGTGCCCCACTCTTCCATAGTTAAAGCACTTAAATGGAAGTTTACCTTTGTATTTACCTGTGCCTTTATCCAATCTTCTGACGAATTTGGCCTCTTCTTCATATAAGCTTGAACATGTATCTTCTTTCATGCACTTGTCTACCTTAAAGGCTTCCTCCCTCACTTTTGACTTCTCTTTTGGAAGTCTCATCTCATAGGCCGTCAAGTTTCCAAGCCATTGGTTCATGGTCAATGTTTCCCAGTTTTTTGTTTCTTCTATGGCCGAAACCTGTCAAACCAGGAGGTAACTCCTCAAAATCAGAATGTGTATTAGCTGAAGAATGCACATGGATTTATACATGGAGGTGAGGCTATTGGGATTCATCTCCCAATGACTCTTGGCCTTCCTTATTTCCTAATATTAATTAATATACAATATTAAATATGCACACCCATCCATAGGATTAGGTTGTCAACATTCCCCCTTTAATCCGAAGGGATGTTGGTGAGTCCAAGCATCGATCTGAACTTTTCAAACTTTTCTCTTCCAAGTGCTTTGGTGAAGATGTCAGCAGTTTGCTCATTTGTGGAACAATGATGTAGATGGATGGTTTTTGCCTGAACATGATGTCGAATGAGATGGTACTTTGTATTGATGTGCTTTGTTCGATCATGGAACTTTGGGTTCTTGGCCAACTTTATTGCAGAAGTATTGTCGATCATGAGTGGAGTGGAATACATCTGTTTCATCTGCAAATCTTCCAGGATTTTCCGGAGCCACACAATTTCCTTTGTTGCTTCAGCTGCTGCCACATATTCTGCCTCGGTCGTGGAATCTGCTGGAACTGACTGTTTGCGTGATCTCCATGAGACAGCTCCTGATCCAAGACTCATGGTGTAACATGTAGTAGACACCCTTGTTTCTTTGTCGCCATCAAAGTCTGAATCAGAGTATCCGATCAAGTTCAAGTCGCCTACCTATGTATATTTGAGTCCAAAGTCTTGAGTCCCCTTCAAGTACCTTAGCACTCTTTTTGCAGCAGACCAATGTCCTTCACAAGGTTTTTTCATGAACCTTGAGAGGATTCCAATAGCAAATGAAATGTCAGGTTTGGTGGTGGTCAGGTAGATAAGACTTCCTACAAGCTGTCTATACTTAGTTGCATCCTCAAATTCCTTCCCTTCAATAGATGTGAGCTTCAAGTTTTGTTCCATTGGAGTGGTTAAGGGTTTACAGTCATCCATGCCAAATTTTTTCAAGAGATATCCAATGTACTTCTTTTGAGAAAGAAATATGAATTTAGGATGTTGAATTACTTCAATACCCAAATAGTAATGAACATGACCCAAATCAGTCATTTCAAAACCTTTCTTCAACTCTTTCTTCATGGATGCAATATAGCTCTCATTTTTTCCTGTTATCAAAAGATCATCTACATATACCACAAGATATACAACTGTTTTTCCAACTTTCTTGACAAACAAAGTTGCATCATCAAGATCAAAATGTTTGAAATCAAGTTTCAGAAGATGCTCGGTCAATTTCTCATACCAGGCTCGTGGTGCTTGCTTGAGGCCATACAAGGATTTTGCAAGTTTGCAAACTTTGTGTTCTTGACCCTTTATCACAAATCCTTCTGGCTGGGACATACAAACTTTCTCCTTAAGATCTCCATTCAAGAAGGTTGTTTTTACATCCATCTGATGGACTTTCCATCCATTCTGAGCTGCTAAGGCAAAGAGAGTCCGGATGGTGGTCCATTTTGCTATGGGAGCAAAAGTTTCTTCATAATCGACTCCTTCTTTTTGTGCGAATCCTTTTGCCACAAGCCTGGCCTTGTGCTTGTCAAGTGAGCCATCTGCTTTGTACTTGTTCTTGTAGACCCACTTACAGCCAATTGGTTTCGTTCCGAAAGGCGGATCAACCAGCTTCCAAGTGCCATTCTTTATCAAGGCATCATACTCCTTCTGCATCGCTTCTTTCCATTCATCATGAGAAGCGGCTTCTTTGAAGAAAGTTGGTTCATGATCTGTAGACAAACTCAATTCATAGTTATAAGAAATATCCATATCAACAGGAGAATCAAAATTATCTACATCACCTTCGATTTGTTGAGTGGAACTTCTTGTTCCTGTTTTTCCAACCTCATCAGGATGAACATTCTCCAGTGTCTTTGTCAGCCATTTGGGAGGACCTTTCTGAGATGGCCCAGGCTGGTCATTTGACCGAGTTGGGATTGATTCAAGATTCAATCTCCCAATTCTGTCGATCACATCATCCAATGTGTCATCCGTGGTTGTTTCTTCATGTGGGGGAGAGTGTGGTTCAGGAAATGATTCCACAGTTTGATTCAATATCGGAATCCCCCCTTCAAGGTCTGGAATCACATTATCAAATTCTTTGAAAGACTTTGCATGTGTGAATCTATCCAGGCGATCAAGTTGCCGCTCAACAACCTTGTCACTCTTGGATGATTAAAGAAATATGACATCTCTTGCTATCACAAACTTCTTATTTGCTTCATCATAGAGACGATATCCTTTGGAGGTATTGGAGTACCCCAAGAAGATACATTTTCTGCTTCTAGCACCAAGTTTGTTCCTTTGACCCTTGGGTATCAAGGCATAACAGGTGGACCCAAAGACCCTGAAATGCTTTACCGAAGGAATGTGGCCATGCCACATTTCAAAAAGAGTTTTGTTTCTAATTGAACTTGAAGGACACCTATTCTTTATGTAAACAGCACATAGAACTGCATCAGCCCAAAACATCAATTTTACATTCTTGAAAAATAACATGGAGCGGACCATATTTAAAATGGTTATGTTCATTCTTTCAGCTACACTGTTCTGTTGTGGATTATATGGCACAGTTGTTTGATGTTTGATTCCATGTTGACGAAGATAATTTTCAAATTCGTTTGAAGTGTATTCTTTTCCATTATCAGTACGTAGAGAGCCAATATGTGTTTGTGCATCATTTTTAATCCATGCATGAAAATTATTGAAAGTTTGAAAAGCATCAGACTTATTCTTCAGTAAGTAAATCCAACACATTCTGGTGTAGTCATCAATAAATGTCATCATGTATTTGTTTCCATTTGCAGAAGCAATAGGCATAGGGCCACATAAATCTGAATGAACAAGTTCAAGATTCCTATGTGCTCTTGAGTGTGAATCATGAAATGGTTGTTTGCTATGCTTTCCTAGAATACAAGCATCACATTCCTTAGGTTTTCTAGGAATTGTAGGTAGTCCATCAACACCATTTTCTTCAACAAACGAAGGCTGTCATAGTTTAAGTGTCCAAATCTAGCATGCCATAAAAGACTTGATGGGAATGTACCTTCATCATGATGTGAAATTAATGCAAAGTTTTGAGCATGAGCAGATGAACCTTTCAGCTTCAAGAGTCTCCCTTCTTCTATTCCCTCCATGGCAAGTGAGTGATCTGATGCTTTTCTGACCTCTGCCTTGCCATCAAACAAGTGAATTGAGTGTCCTTGCTGTTGGATTTCGACCAAGGACAACAAGTTTCTCTTCAACTTAGGGAGGTATAGAACCTCATGTAGGATATGATCAGGAAGACCAGGCAGTTTAAGCCTGACTGTGCCAAGCCCTGATGGCTTGAGTTTGGATTTATCTGCGAAATATACTGCTCCATCAACTTTGTCGGTGAATTCTTCAAAAAAATATTTTCTAAATGTCATGTGACATGTTGCTCCTGAATCTAGCAACCAATCATCTCTCCATGAAGTAAATGAAACATCAAATAGGTTTTCAGTTACTCCATTGTTACAATGTGCTAGAACATAGTGAGCAGATTCAAGTGCTTTACCTTTGTCTTTGTCATTAGTTTTACCTTTGTCTTGATTTCTTTGCTGCTCAATTTTCTCCCATGGTGTTCTGCATTTGGATGCATCATGTCCAGCTCTATTGCAACGTGTGCAATGAAGATTGGATTTGTCAGCTTGTCTGCCCCCCCTTTCTGTGAAGTTTCTTCTTCCTCTTCCTCTTCTGCCGCCTCTTCCTCTGGATGAATCTAGAGCATGACTCTTTTCTCTATGTGCCAAGTATGCCGCCTCTTCGGAAGATGAAGGGACTGTCATCTTCCCAAAAGCTTTTTCTCTTTCTGCAAACTTTTTCTCAAGTTTATCAAAGGTGATATGCTCAAAGTTTCCACTTGCTTGCAAAGACTCAAGATAATGTGAGTAAGTCGGATATAATGCCTTAACATATGCTATGAGAGATATGTCCATTTTTACACCAGTGTTTTCAATGTCATGCATTATAGATCTTACTTCTGAAGCTAAAGCAAGGGGATCATCATTCTTCATTTGAAGACTGAACAGCTTAATCATCAATTGAACATTTTCTAATTCTGAATGTGAGTCATAGAGTTCTTTTAGCTTCTTCAAGGCTTCATAGGCATTTGAGAATGATGAAATATGGTGACTCACCTCTTCACTTACGGAGGCTACAATCAAGGCATAGGCTTTGCAGTTCTTATTTTCCCAAATGGCAAGCTCTTTGTCTGAAGTGGGCTTTTCTGGTGGGTTTTCTTCTTGTCCTTCACAGATTCCTTTCCACAGCTCATTAAAAATGAGTGTGTGTTTAATCTTCCGAGACCATTCAAGATAGTTCTCTTTGCCGGAGAGAACCACCCCAACAATTGAGATGAGAGAATGCATTAGATTGCTGGAAAAAATCTTCTGAAGAGGAAAAAATTTCTGCTATAAAAACTTTCAACTCTTGAAATCTTTCAAATAAAGGGGCAAAAACTCTTGCTGGAAAAATACTCTGAGTTTAAAAAAATCTTTGCTGGAAACTAAATTCTGCACAAAAACTCTTGCTGAAGACTGAATTTAAATGGACAAAAAATACTCTTTGCTAAGAGACTGAATTCTGCACCAAAATATATATATATATATATATATATATATATATATATATATATATATATATATATATATATATATATATTTTTTTTTTTTTGTTTGGGGAAAAATGTATTATATGGTTGGGGAGGGGCGGTATAATGTGAATTGGAATGGTATTAAGGGCAGAAATGGTATATATGGAATTAAAGTGTTAAATATAATGGACAGCGTTTCACAATACAACGCATTTCATGTAATCAATACAACGCATACCATGTAAGACACAACACATACCATGTAAAGACAATACAATGCATACCATGTATGTGAGAGCGGTATTTAAAATTGGAAAGGGGCGGAAATATATGGGATATGGGGATTACAAAAGTAATGGGAAATGGTATTAAAAAATGTCAATACGATATATATCAATGATGTCAATGCCGCTGTAATGGGAGGGCGGTATTACCATAGGGCATATTTAAAAAATGTCAATACGATATGACAGGCGGAGGTATTATAAATGAAGGGGCGTGGTATGACAGCGCTGGTGGAGAATAGTATTATAATACCACAGGCAGCGTTGAAATGAAATTGTATGAGACGGTATTAACAGTGTAATGACATATGAGGAGGGGCGGCATTGAGAGCTATATTCGTAATACAATATGACTGCGCTAGAGATGTATGCAGAAGCGTTGGACGGCGTGAAGCTTTGCAGCCAGCTCTGTATAACTTTGTTTCAGACAGCGCTTGTATTGACAGAGGGATGAAGCATTTTGCAGGTGCATGTAGAGGGGAAGAGGCATGCGCTAGACAATGTATAACATATGCAATGAACAGCGTTTAAATATCAATGGACAGTGGGAGCGGATAGGCAGCGTTGTGACTGCTCATTAAAATGCTGGAGGGGCGGACTGAATATGTATATGACTGCGCATTTAACTGACAGAGTTGCGTATTGTAATAACAAACTGAATATATGGACAGCGTTGTAACAGTGATATATAAATGGAGGGAGCGAGTGAATAAGGAGTGTAGAGCGTAGGGAGTGTAGAAGATAAGGCGTAGACTAGTGAGGGAGAGGGAGGTGAGTCGATGGAGAATGGAGGATGATGGAGAATGGAGAATGGAGGAGGCCCAAAAAGCCGTTACAATTTTTTTTTTGAAATGGAATCTTGCATAATGACAGAGCCTGCAATTTGCAGAATGACAAAGGAGCCTGCAGTCTTCAGGAGCTGCAGGAGCTGGAGCTGCAAATGTCAGGGCTATATAGAGAAAAAAATGCAGAATAACAGTTTAGCAATTAAGAGCAGCAGAAAACTATTAATAAAAAATTGATTGAGCAAAGGAGAGGGAGTTACACCACAGGCAGAAATGCCAATAGTGGAGTTGGCTCTGATACCATGTCAAACCAGGAGGTAACTCCTCAAAATCAGAATGTGTATTAGTTGAAGAATGCACATGGATTTATACATGGAGGTGAGGCTATTGGGATTCATCTCCCAATGACTCTTGGCCTTCCTTATTTCCTAATATTAATTAATATACAATATTAAATATGCACACCCATCCATAGGATTAGGTGTCAACAAAACCTTTGGGTTAAACCTGGATGGTAAAGATCTCAATATCTTTTGCAAAATTACACATTCCTTAATGGCTTCTCCTAGAGCTTTCATGTTATTCAAAATTTACGTAACCTTTAAGAAGAAACTAGCTATATCTTCATCTTCATTCATTTTTACATTTTCAAACTGAGCTCTATAGGTTTGCAGCTTGGCCATATTCACCTTTTTATCTACCTCATGGATATTTTCTAATGTATCCCATATTTCTTTGGTTGTTTTACTATGCATAAATTTTATAAATTCTGACTCACATAGACCACTAAAGAGTGCATCCATTTCTTTTGCATTAGCTATGAAATCTTGTTTGGCTTCTTTCTCTGTGTCACTATCCTTTGGAGCATATCCTAATTCCATAGAAGCCCAATTTTTTATTCCTAGAGACATTATGTATGTCCTCATTCTTATTTTCCAGAAGGCATAGTTTGTGCCAGTAAACCAAGGGGCTTTATTCATTGAACTTCCTTCTAGGATAACCATCTTGGGGACCTAGGATCTCCTTCTAGTTGTTAAGCTAATATAGAAGGAACTTGCTCTAATACCAATGGTTGAACCCTTAGTTAAACTGAGAGGGGGAGGGGGGTGAATTAGTTTAATGCATTCATGGTCTTTTAAAACTTTCTTTTACACTTATTTAAACCTTCATTTCATGATCAACTTAATGTATAATGGAACAACAATCTTAATAAGTGAGCAGCATGTATTAAGCAGATTAAATACAGAATATCAACACATAATCATCATGCACATAAACAACATATATAAGTGGAAACCCATAAGGGAGAAAAACACATCTTATTATTATTGTGATGAAAAGGCAAGCTCCAACTCCCTCTCACCACTAATTTTCTGTAGGCTCCAACCTATATGAGGCTACTACCTCAATTCTGCAAGCTACAACTTGCAAGGAAGCTCCAACTCCCATCTATTTTCTGCAGGCTACAACCAACAAGAGGCTCCTACCTCAGCCAGCTACAACTGGACATCTATCAAGCTACAACTTGATATGGAAGCACCAGTTTCCCGACTCTATAACAATCTCATATGCTGATTTACCTAGATATCAGCTCTATTTTTCTCCTTCTTCACTGTTGTCCTTCCAACCTTCATATCTACTTTAAATCATCCCTAGATCTTCACAACTTCTCTATCTGATCTCTCTTCTTCTTCCACTCTCTAACCTCTCTATGCATATCACAAGAACGTCATTTATAGAGATCACTTCATAGATGTTTGCATTCAATATGGGAATATGAAATGAATAGGTATGACTCTTTGCCTTCCACCTTTTCATTTCCTCGCTCAGCACATTCAAGATGTTACAACACTATGTACTCATTTCAGTATTACATTGGAGTTTTTCTTTACGTACAAAGACTGGCCTTTGCATCACAAACAATATAAAAATATATAATATAGTTACAGTTACATTCAATTATTTACTCATCCCTTTCGGTTTCTTAGCTTTGTTGTGCATTCATCCTCTTCTTCTTATTGTCCATTTGTCTTTTCTATTTCAGTAGTTATATTCCAACTACGCTGCATAGCTGCCCTTTTTTCTCGACTCTTCTTCCGCGTTTAGCATTTTTGTTTGCCTTACCGTCGCAACACTGTTCTACCCAAGCTCATGGTCCTTTTCTTTGTGTTCATATCATTTCTTTGTGACTTGTGGGGTATGGCACACATAAAATTCCCTTTTAACATAGTGGAGTATTACAAATCCATGTTTTATCAACATACATATGTTTATCAATCAAACAATGCATATATAACACACATACCTTTATCGATCAAACATCGCATATATATAACATACATACAGAACAATCAAATAGCACACACACAATATATATATAGACCGAATATAAGTCCAAAATAATTCATAAACCCCAAACCAATGCTAATTCGCAGGATTTTCCCATCGGAGGGTCCCACTATTCCTTGGACCAATCACAATTCATCGTAAACACTTGCCTGCAGGTTTCCCACTCTACAAATAGCGATAAACCATAAACCATGTGATATGTGCTCGTGCATAGTGCTGCCACGTGGACTCCCTTCATTTCATCGCATCGCTTGAACCTTAACGCATCGCAACCAAAACAACATACCTTGCAATGTCTTTGAAATTAAACCCTATTTATTTCGGGATGCGATGTTACGCAAGGTCGACATGTGTCCCTCCATTTTGCATCACAAAACTTTAACTTAACTTGTGGTCACCTTCCTATTATCCCTTAAGCGTTGCAATGTGTGGTATGTGGGTGAGGTCCACGTCATCATGCCATGTCACCCTGTCATGTCACTGCTACGTCACCTTGCCACATCATCATAAATTCCTGCGATCTATCAGGTCGGGGCCACATCAACTTGCCATGTCACTACCATGTTATCACCACATCATTAGCATGTCACTACCACATCATATTCACATCACTGCCACATCATCTTTACATAATCTTTACGTCACTTCCCGTACTTCGCAATTCGCAACTTATAACCATTTAACTTAGTGGTTAACCTCTATTTCGTGTGATATGCAATATTGCGTCATGCCAACACCTATCCCTTCTCCACTTCGCATCGCATAGAACTTAAGTTTCCCTGCGACGGCCTCAACGTTTCATTCTTAAATGTTGCGATTTGTGAAATCGCTCCAGAATCGATTCGATTTCCTCCATCCATATCTTTTGCGATCTAATCCTGACTGTCTGTTCACCTCCCTTGGAATTATTCAAAGGATTCTCTACCTTAGTCTATTTTTTGTTTGTTTACACTGTCACACTATATAACTCAGGTTTCTCCACATTGTTCCTCTTGAGCTTGATCCTGAGCTTGTCGTTGTTGTTGAATCTCATCCTGAGTTTTCACACTCAACATACACATTTTCATACGGATTAAAGCCCTCTCTGTCTCTCGGCTCTCGCCTCTCTTCCTTGGATTAATCGTCTTTGTTTAATTGGCATCTTCCTCTCGACTCTCACCTCTTCCTGATTCTACTATGAGTAAGATCTGTGGTCTTGGATGTGTCTATAAAATCCGATTTCCTTCTGTTGTACGCTGAAGCAGTTCGCTGCCTCTCTGCTTCGTTAGCTTCCTCTGCTGCATTCGCTTCCTCTGCTGTCTCTGCTTCTTTTCTTCCTCTATTGCCTTGCTACCTTTGGTGCCTTCTTAGCTGCATTCCCTGCCTCTTCTACATTCATTGCCTCCCTACATTCATTTCCGCTCTACTTTTGCTGCTTCTCTGCTGCCTTGCTACCTTTGGTGCCTTTTCTCATATTCTAATGTTTCTCCTTGCCTCTCTGCTGCTCCTCTGCCTCTCTTTTATGTTTTCTTACTGCATTTTTTCTTGATATTCTCCTTTTCCTTATTGCTGGTTCTTATTCTACTCCTTTTCCTTAATGATAGTTCAGGAATTTCTCCTTTTTGCTCCTTTTCCATCAATGACAATATTTCCAACATTATTAAATGATTCATCGCTTATTGGAACATCTTATCTCCCTCTTCCTCCCCTTCTCGACAGTTCATCTTCGGTTCCCTATATCAACATGATATCATCATCTAATATCCTGATTGGTCCATGGATTGTACCTGATGAAACCAAAATCCAAGGTTTTGGTGACTGAATGTCGCTTAGCCCTGTTGAGCTATATTATGAAGCCATTTATTTGGCTTGTGCGGCTTATACTTTTTCTTCGATCGATTGGATAGATCGATCATTGGACTATGGCATGCCCTCTAACCATTTTTCTCATGTATTATTTACTGACAAGAGCATCATGGAGATCATGATGGCTAATGATGGGCCATGGGATGAAAATAACCATCATTCCTCCTTACTAGATTCCATTGAGGATAATCTCAGTGATGTATATTTTCTCACTTTTTTTGAACCTTTTACGAATTTGATATTTAATCATGAGATCAACTCCGAAAATAACCTTTCGAATGTCGAGGAGATGATGCCTCTTGATATTTCTATCAAACCAGGTGTTGTCAAAAGTATATACATTGGAGCATATTTTTCTCCATTCGAGATAGATATTTATAGAGCCCTTTTCTGTGATTTTTGAAATTTCTTTGCCTGTACTTACGAGGAAATGGCAGTAATCGACCCAAACATAGTAGTGCATGAGATTCAAACATATCATGATGCCAAAATCGTCTGGCAGCGCCTCCGTCTAGTTTATCCAAAGAAGGTTGTCAGGATTAAGGCTGAAGTTAAAAATATTCTTCGGGTTGGTTTCATATACCCCATTCCTTTAACTAATTGGGCATCAAATTTTTTCCCTGTCATGAAGAAACATGGCACGATATGAGTATGTGTCGATTATCAGGATGTGAATCATGATTTTCCCAAGGAAAAATATCTGATCCCATTCATCAACCAGATTTTTGATGATTACGCTAGTTGCGAGATCTACTCATTCATGGACGGATTCGTAGGCTATAATAAAATCCATATTATCCCAGCAGACCAATCTAAGATTACATTTATTTTTCCCTGGGATAATTTTTCTTATCGAAAGCTCCCATTCGACTTGAAGAACATGGGTGCCAATTTTGAATGTGTGATATGGATTACGCTTTTCATGATATTAAACACATCATGAAACCTTATTTTGGTGATCTCCTCGCTCATTCTAAATATGGGGTTGATCACTCGATGCATCTACGGGCTATTTTTCTCCATTGTAGACACTATAATATTTGACATAACCTACAAAAATGTGTATTCTGTGTTGGTTTTGGTCGACTCCTGGGTTTTTTCATTTCAAAACAAGGAATTCGTATTGATCCTCCGAAAGTGCAAGAAATTGTCAACTTTCCTAAACCTTCTTCCCTCGTTCTGTTACAAAGAATCCAAGGGAAAGATAAATTCCTATGAAGGTTCATCCCCAATTACGCCGAGCTGACCAAAGGATTCACTCACTTACTGGAGAAAGGGGTATCCTTCCATTGGGATGATGCTACTTAGAAAACATTCAATGGCCTAAAAGATGTACTGGTTTGGGCATCTCATCTATACACCCATGATTATCAATGTGACCATTTCCTGTACCTAGTTGTTGCCATTTCTACTATAGAAATGGTATTGGTCCAAGAAGACTACATTGGTACCTAACATCCCATTTATTATATGAGTTGGAACCTCAATGATACATAAATCATATATACTCATATAGAAAACTTGGCTTTGGCGGTCATTCAAGCCGCCCAAAGGTTTCACCATTACATCTTGCTTAGGAAAAATACGGTCATTTTTTATTGAAAACCTATTACATATATACTTTCATGTCAATTTCTGGGGGGAAACTACTCTAAGTGGATTGGTAGTCTCCAAGAGTTCGACCTGGAGTTCATCAAATCCAGGTTGAAGAAATTCCTAGTTTTAGTTAAGCTTATGTGTGAAATTCCTTCCCCTGATTCTGAATCTACATCTGAAGATTCCATTCCTGATGAGAAATTATTTCTTATTTCATCATTTGACCCATGGTATGGATATTTTCTGATTTATCTCGATACCCATAATTTTTGACCTAATACCTATCACTTCGAGCAACGACGTATTCGATAGCAATCCAAAAATTACATCATTATCGACGACACCCTTTACCCTCGTGGTATTGATACAGACTTATGGAGGTGCCCCACCCTTGAGGAAGCTAATAAAGTACTTCAAGAATACCACTCAGGGGCATGCGATGAACATCTATCTGGTTATGCTACCACGCAAAATATATTACGCGCCAGTTACTTTTGGCCCACTATCTTTTGAGACTGCATCGTCACTATCCAAAAGTGTCATGTGTGCTAGATCTATGATTGCAAGATCCATGCTCCACCTAATCTTTTGCATCCCTTTGTCGTTGTTGGTCCTTTTGAAAAATGGGGCATTGAATTTATGACATGTAACCCTCACTCGGTTAGGGGGCATGGTTATATTATTGTCGTTGTTGACTACTTTACTAAGTGGGATGAAGCGATTCCGACATTTAACAACACTAGCGATACAATCCCATAATATTTCTTCAACATGTTATTCCTAGGTTTGGTGTACCCCAAGCGATAGTTGTAGATCACTAAAATTTTTTCTAGAATCATATGATGACAAAACTCGCTGCTAAGTTAGGAATTTTGCATGAGAATTCCACTCCCTACTATCCACAGGCAAATGGTTAAGTTGAGGCTATTAAAAAAGTTCTTAAAAATATGCTTCAAGGTATGGTAGGGGTCTATAAATCATATTGGCACTTGCTTCATTATGAAACCTTGTGGGCATGTCGAACCTTAGTTAGGACTGGTATCGGATTCACACCCTTTCAGCTGGTCTATGGTCTGGAAGCGATCCTCCCCATTGAATGTGAAATTAAATCTTTGAAAGTAGTTGTCGAACTTCTTCCTGCCACTTCCATAGAGGAGGACTGTCTTTTACATTTGACATGTTTGGTTGAAACATGTCAAGATGTTTATTTAGCAAATGAAGCTCATAAAATATGCATCAAGGCACAATATGAAAAAATTGTAAAGCCTCGAATCTTCTTGGAAGGAGACATGGTTCTCTTACATGACAAGGAGGCTGATCATTTAAGTCTAGGGAAGTTCCAACCTATGTGGTTGGGTCCATACATTTTCAAGTGAGTTCTTGCAAAAGGGGCATATGGGTTAGTGGATTTCAATGGAGTTTCACTAGCACAGCCTAGAAATGGGTTGTACCTAAAAAAATACTATGCTTGATCTCATGCATAGTACACTATGTACATATTATCTATAAGTGTATTTGAGTGTGTTTGCAGTGTGCCTTTTCATAATTTCCCACGGTTTCTGTTGATCTCGTTTACGTTTGGTTTTCATATGTCGACATTTCTTGAACCGTACGTTGGTTATGTTGATGGTGCTAGTCGTAGTACTCAAAAAATATCTTCTGCAACATGGGCTGTATTTCCTCCAAATGGTGAGCTAGTGAGTATGCAAGGGGTTTGAATTGGTCGCTCGACTAAAAACATCACTGAGTATAGCACAATGGTTGAGATACTATTCGACGTTATTTCACATGGTATCCATCGTTTATTCATCGGACTTGAATCACAACTCGTATTACAACAAATTGCAAATGTATATTTAGTTATAAATACTGCCATCCTTCAGATGGTTTTGGGAGTCCATGAAAATACACAGAAGTCATGGAAGTGGTTCTCCAATGTTCGGGATGGGGATTGCAGGGACGGTGAAAAAATGTTGTGTAACAGATGCCCCCTAAAGGATGAAGTCTGAGAGAGGGAGGAGGAGTGAAATTCTTTACGAGAATGCATTCAAACCAAACACCATCGTCGAAAGACCCACAATTACAAGTAAAAATGATATCTCTGATACATGGACATGTGGCATGGTCACAACCATCCACAATAGATTACATATAAAAATGATATCCGAGGTATGGGCACAGTCATCTTCTAAGAAGGATCAATAAGTAGAATCAGGTATGGTTACAACCATCCAATCAAAAGAGTCATGCATATAGTCATGATAAACCAAAATATCCCGTAGCCTAGACTTTATCAGACAAAACCCAGGGTTTTGTGCTCCATCTCGACCTGAAAAACTAAAAATTCAAGCATGCGAATATGTGAGCTGAAGCCGAACATGCAAGAAATTCACTTGATTACTAGCCAATGATGAAATTTGTTAACAGGTATGAGAGAAACCACCAATAATGACAATGGCTCTCAAGGTACGACAAGTGCAATCCACAGGATGTGAACAATGATTTGGCGTCGAACACTCACATAATCACTCGATCGAAGCCCAATGATAAGGAAATGTCGTTTAATGTGAAGAAATTTCCATTGAGGCATGCAAGATACAAGGTACTGGAAGGGAGTCTCTATATCAACCTCCTGGATAATGAGTTGAAGTCGACAAGAAGTGACCTGGTTGAAGGAGGGCCATAATGTTTCCCTCATCATCGACATGAGATAGAGGAATAAGATGATAGTGGATCAATACCAAAAAAGAGGATCAGAGGTTGAAAGCTACAAAAGGAAACTTCTCTTGAACATATTGGCGACACGACATCGAAATTTAGTATTATTTGACATCAAGGGATCTAAGTTCATGATGATGTGGTAAAGAGTAGATGAGAGGTCAAAATAGATTACCCAAACCCATGGAGGCAAAAATGACAAAATGAGATGTCCCCAACTTGACACGAATGCAAATGAGTTTCATGTTCAAGAGAAACATACTGCCGACACGACTAAGAACTGGTTCCATTTTCCCCCACCATTGCTGGTGCATACCCAAATCATTTTTTGAAACAAGCTTGAAGGGGATAGGATATGCTTGTCATGTAAGTTTGTCCTTCAGAAAAATCCATCCTAGTAATTTTTACGAGCCCTATGAAGGAGGAACTCGGTTACGTCATGGTGACGGTTTCCGATGTCATTTAGGTTTTAACAAGTCTGACAAAGGAAGAACTCAACATATTTTCACGTTTAGAGAGTTTGAAAAGAAACGAAAAAGAAAACTCCAACAAGTCCCTTTTCATAGGTAGTCTCACAGATCCGAAAAGTTAGAAAACTATGACTGAGAGAACCTCTTATTCGTGATAGGCTAAGGTATTCCTTTTTCTTAAATAATATATCCCAACCCGAAAAAGGGGTAAACGTATACTAGGTAGACATTGTTTTGCAGCCTTTTAACGAGTTCAAAATGATAAGAGTCTCAGCAATATTTTCAATTTTTGAAAGTCAGAAAAGAGCTGAAAGATGACTCTAGGGGTGGACTTTTCGTGTTTTTATCGAGTCCGAAAAAGTATAAAATACAGCTCGTCACTTCATTGTCATCATGTTGAGGACCTGTCGCTACACAAGAGATGCACGTAAAACCCATTTTTTGAAATAAAATAGAAAAATAATCGAAAAATATGCTTCAAAACCTAATTAGGGTTCTTAAAAGTTTATAAAATGGAAAAAATGGTAAAAAATAAATTACCTTTCACTTTTACCTCTTGTGAGCACAGTTTACCCCTTTTCACTGTGATTTTGTGGAGCTGACAGTGGACAATCCAGAAGGCTAATAGTGAATCCTTCTGTTCTAGGTAAGAAATCATATCCTTCCCTAAATTTTGATATAATTTTCATTTCCTGCAACCCATTCTATAGATATATGGGGGAATTTTTGTGTAAATTAAGGCGGGGCGGTCGGCGCGGGTTTCGGGTACAGACTCGCGCCAACCTGCGTTAAAATTAAACTAGGGCGTGCCACTTGGAGTGAATATTTTTTTAAAAATTCGCACCAACCGCGACCATGATTTTTTTCTTGTAATTTCAACAAGTAAGCCCATTTTAACCACTTCAAAATCATATTATTTTACTAATGACAACCATATGGACGTTTTTGCATGTGAGAAAGAACAAAATGGTGATCGAATGGAAAGAGCGAGAACATAGTGAAGAAGATGAGCAAGCCATGGGCAATGTGAGATGCATGGACGTTCTCAGGGATTGCGGGCTCAAGAAATTCTCCATGGCTCCATGTCTTAGAGCTCAACCAGAGCTATCGCAGTACTTGATCAGTGTCTGGGACATTGATCAGGAAAGATTCATAATTCACAATCAGGAGCTCACGATTAAGGTCTCAGATGTTTACTTCATAACTGGATTGTTGCGAAGGGGGGAAGTACCAATCCTGATAGGTACTCAGCCCACAATAGAAAACATGATCATGGTTATCGATATAGTGTGCCAAGGAGCATGGAAAGGATCCAAAAGCGGGAAGGTGGATATCTAAACCATTCCTGATTTGGCACTTAGAGTAGTGATGCACACCATCACGTGAGCTGCTGGAGTTTAGGCTCCGCATAAGGCCACAAAAACACAGTTACTTCTTGCAGTATATTTCATGGCACCAACTCTCTACAACTGGGTAGAGACGGTAAAAATCAACATAAAACACAAGTTGACAAAATGCAAGAATGGTAAGCTGAAACAGTTCAGCTATAGGTCCATCTTGGTACCTTTCATCTTGGAACAGTTACCAATTTTCCAATGTCAAGAAGTGATAGTTCTGACACCACCAGCCCAGGAGCCACAGATGGTTCGTTGGGCGGATTTAATGCCAAGATGAGGGAGCAGTCAACAAATGTCCTGGAGATCGGAGTTCTTTGAGTGGCTTCGCCGACAACTGATTTTCGTGGAGGACTGTCCTTATTCTAGCATAGACTTTACATGTGATCCAAATCTACCAATCCCAGCAGGAGAGGATTGGGATGAAGCGTTGGGTAAGACTCAAAAATTATTATATATGAGTCTTTCGTACATGTTTTTTTGTACATGGGTGTTTCTTCATTTTTGTACATTTTTGGCTTGGTGTGCTTTGTGAGCATTTTCCTGCTTATTGGATCATTTCTTATTGTGAAAATTTATATTACCCTTATGTCGGTTTCATGGATGGTGCTTCCCGCAGTACCCAAAATCTGTCTTCTACAGCGTGGGTGATTTATAATCCTGCTGGTGAGCTGATTGACCTTCAAGGTACCTGTCTAGGATTAACTACAAACAATGTCGCTAAATATAGTGCTGTTATTGAACTATTAACCGAGGCCATTGCTTTCAACATTCGTGCATTGATTGTTAACCTAGACTCACAGCTTGTTGTTCTTCAACTTAATGGGAATTATTCTGTTAGAAATCCTCACATCTTAAGGTTGTATTTGCGTGTTCTTTTACTAGAAAGACATTTTTATTACATTACATATCAACATATTCCTAGAGAGGTGAATGCATTAACTTATACAGTAGCCAATATTGTATTAGATAGACAGTTGCATAATTTGTAAAAACATCATCATCACATGACAAGATCCATACAAGAAAATAGATGTATATATATATATATATATATATATATATATATATATATATATATATATAAATTTTTTGCATCCAAGTGTATCATAAGTTAAAAAAATATGTATGTTTCGGTTACATCCTGAGACATCGTGTCTCTCAAAAAATATGCAGAATTAAAAGCCTAGGTGTCTAGTCAGTGTGACGCTCATGATAGCACGTCACTGTCTATACGAGCTGCCTCAATAAGCGGTCAACATGGTTTGACACCCCTGTGGTGTGTCTCTGGTACGCGTGATGAACATCATCGAATCTCGCATAGTGAGGGATCCCACGGGAGATTCCCTCCAAGTTGAGTATGATTTCCTCCTCCTCACCTCCCTCACCATGAGGGGACACATAAAAATCATGAGGAATTATCCGTGTTATTGGTGACATTCCTACAGGTATTTCTGGGCCAACATCTAAAAATACATGGATTAAATGTCAAAACATGCATAACGCCAGTTGAAAAAATGCAAGAATGGTAAGCGGAAACAATTCGACTATGGGTCCATATTGGTACCTTTCATCTTAGAACGATTACCAATTTTCCAACGTCAGGAAGTGATAGTTCTGGCACCACCAGCTCAAGAGCCACGGATGGTCCGTTGGGTGGCTTTAATGCCAAGATTAGGGGGTGGTCAACATATGTCCTAGAGACCATAGTTCTTTGAGTGGCTCTGCCGACAATTGATTTTCGTGGAGGACTAGCCTTATATGGAGCCTGAACTCCAGCAGCTCGTGTGATGGTGTGTAGCACTACTCTGAGTGCCAAATCGGGAATGGTTTCGATATCCACCTTACCGGTTTTGGATCCTTTCTGTACTCCTTGGCACACTCTGTCGATAACCATGCTCATGTTTTCCATTGTGGGCCAAGTACCTGTCAGGATTGGTACTACCCCCCTCTGTGACAATCTGGTTATGAAGTAAACATCCAATACCTCAATCTTGAGCTCCTGATCATGAATTATGAATATTTCCTGATCAATGTCCCAGACGTTGATCAAGTATTTCAATAGCTCCAGTTGAGCTCTGAGACATGGAGCCATGAATAATTTCTTGAGACGCAAACCTTGAGAACGTCCATGCATCTCACATTGCCCATGGCTTGCTCATCTTCTTCACTATGTTCTCATTCTTTCTGTTAGTCATCAATAATTTTTTTCCTTTGTTGATGACTAAATTATTTCCCTAGATTTATAGAAACAAAGTTCATGAACATTTTGAGTTCTAGAAATCTCACTGTCTTCGTTATCCTTAAGATAAATTTTCACTATTTCATCATTCCATCATGTCAAGCTCTGCTTACCAGTCCCAGAAAACCCATTAGGAGCTCATGCCACTCATTTGTGTCTATATCTTGTCACATTTGGCCCAAATACTCTGTTTTTTTTTGCCTAAAAACCCCCCGCTCCTACCTAATCCCACCAATCAAACAACTTTGTTATGTCTCCCAAAATACTCCCAAACATTGATGGTCTCAAACTATCTCTGTAGGCTCTTTAGATAAATCAAGTACATTGGATTTTGGATCTTCAATACATTAGTTTATCATAAACTCTATCTTACACTTGATGATCCCAAATTCCAGGTCTCAGTCCAAAAGCCAAGTCCAAGAAAGCTTCCACTAGGTCACCTAGGGTTTCACAAAGTCATAGGGTGGATTTGGTACCTTACAAAATCTATTTTTCCTGTATGAAGAAACTACTTTCAAAGAAGAAAAGACAGGTGATATTTTCCAAGCTGATCAAAAAGGTCATTCAAGGAAGGCTTTTTGGCCTAGAGCACAAATCTTGCAAGGCGACAACTGCCCTTTGCTCAAATTTTTGCGAAAGGATCAAATGGCCATCAACCTAAAAAGAGGTAAGGTAATGGGAAAATCATCACAAGAAGACCATAAACAACAAAGAAGAAGGCAACAAGGCCTATGTTTGAAGAAAATCAGGGTTTATGACTATTTTGGCCAAACAAGGAATCGGTGCTAGGTCCACAAGGGCAAAGGTCACCTCAACTCCATCAAGTGCACATTGAAGATTCTTTAGAAATAATTAATGAATTTTGAGAAGTTTTAGAGAACTTAGAAGACAACACTATTTAATTTTTCTAAGCAACCCTAAAACCTAGGAGTTTGGGAAAATTGACAAAACAGGTCAAATGATGACAAAGAGCCTCCTTCATAATAGTAGATGCCATGTCAAGGGTTTCAAGCTTCCCTCTAGGGTTTGAAAAGAAGCAATGTATCCCACTTCACCAAAGGGACAAAAGGGTCAGGAATATCAATGCAAGGGTTTGCCTTCTCAAAACAGTCAAAGGCATTTTCAAATGGTCAAAGGAGGCAAGCATGAGGTAAAATTTCCCAAGGAGGTAATTATGATAAGAATAGGTTCATTGTTGATAAAATGAGGTGTTAAACTCGAAAAAGGCAGTGATCAAAGGCAAAAAATTTATGTAGGCACCTGTAAGAACGAAAGTGGCCAATGGAAAGACACAAAAATAGTTTAATTTCCTCACCTTCCCAACCAAAGATACATTATTATCAAAGTGGTCTAAGGAACAAATATACCACTAGTTTAAAGAAGAGCAGTAAAACCCCAAAAAAGGTGTCCTTATCAAAAGTATATTCTGCAAGAGATAGATTAGCCATAAATGAAACTTCTGCAGAACTATCAAGGATGGCTACCTACAGGAAAATTGATAAGGTCAAAGCAAACCTAAATATTTCTAATGATAATGGCACACATGAAGACTAAAGGGGTTGTTGATGCTTGTTGCTAGGGTTTTTACACTAAAAAGGTCTCCACTGCTTCACAGTGAAAAACATGACAGAATGACAGTTTGAGGAAGAGGCAAAATTCTCCTTTCAGTCTATCTACCAAGCAATTAAAAGGCCTAAAGGATATGTGACTGAAAAATCCAAGGTGAAAATGCCACAATGGTCACAAGATTTCTGTTTACAAGTTTTGAAGTTCATGGAAAGGAAAAAGTGAAGAAAACCTTCAAAACAAAACACTAATGTCACTGTCTACCTATTTTCATCAAAAAATTTGTCAAAATGACCTTTGATTTTCAAGAAAAGACTCATGTTTTAAATTATGGGTAAGAAGCCCAATTTAAACTTGTGGAAAGGTTTGTAAGTACAAGGAGAACATCACGATGATCCACCAAAGCTAAAAATAATTTTTTCCTCAAATTCTTGCCACCTACAGGACAAAAAGAAAAAAATATTAGTGAAAAGAAAGAAGGGAAGGAAAACATTATAAAGGTG
Organism: Pinus albicaulis; assembly: GCA_034641835.2. Lineage (NCBI taxonomy): Eukaryota > Viridiplantae > Streptophyta > Pinopsida > Pinales > Pinaceae > Pinus > Pinus albicaulis. Next base: position 10,839 of record JAXQQM020061477.1, on the reverse strand, counting down.
GGTTTTTGATCCTAAAATAATTTTTCAAAAAGAGTGTAAGGCTCTTCATTTACCCTCCTCCCAACTCATTTTGGATTGCAAAGGAAGGGGAGAGTCGTTGAAGCAATTTCTCGGGGGTTTTTCTGCAAAAATTGGTAAAGGTTTCAGGCGCTACACACCTGGCCTTCGGCACTGTGCACAAAGGAGGAATCCGCAGTTTTTAATTGCATTGTGCTGCGCACCGGGAGGGAAATGCTACGCACCAGACAGGGAGCTACACACAGGCTCAGACTGGCCCAACTACCTGCCATTTCACATGGCGCTGCGCTCCGACAGGGCCTGACAGGCCCATTTCACCGCCCAACTTGCACACAGAAATCCTTCGATGTTGCACACAGGCCTGCCAGCCCCCGAACCAACCTGGCGCTACGTACCAATGATTTTTGGTCAAAAAATATCAAAAATAGCTTAAATTCAATTTTTTTTTTCCTCCAAAGCTCCTGCATCGGTCAAGCAAGTGCAAGGTTTACAAATTGGAGAGTTTAAATTAGCCTAAAGACACTCAAATACAAGAAAGCTTGCTCCTAAAAACTCTAAAACTCTCCTATACCTACTTCATTTCACCCTCATTAGCTAAAATCTTCCCTCACATGTCTCATTTTCCCTCCCTAGACCTAAAGCTCTCACCAAGCTAAAAACCATTCTGTTCTAAAATACACAAAGCTGTGAGCACTTGGATGAAGAAAGTGATGGTGATGATACAAATGAATCACTCCCAAGTACATAAAGAGGTATTACTGATGAGCAAGATGAAAGCTAAGAAGTTAATGAAGACAATGATGAGGGTGATAGTCAGCAAAGAAGATAAACATGACAGTCAAGAGGAAAATGTGCATAAACATAAAAAGGAGCCTAGTCATAGTGCAAACAGTGACAATATGGATGAAAATATTGAACATGAAGAAAAAGAAGATGATAATGAAGAAATAGCATATCAAGAAGAGGAAAACATCAAGGCACCAATAGGATTTGATGAAGGAGAAAGTGATAAATATAATGTCACCGATAGGAAAGTCAGTGAGGAAAGGGACAGTAAAAGAGATAAGTCATGATAGTCATGACAACTGTCATGACTATCATGACACTAATTAGACTCTTAATGACAAAGAAAATAAAAGTGACAGTGCAGGAAATAATAAAGAGGAGGACATCATTGAAGGAAAAGGCCAAAGTGAAGCAGATGCAGAGGCTGATGATCAACTCCAAGACCAAGGTAACAGTACTGAAGATAGCAAGAAGGGTGACAATGATGAAAGTGTTGAAGGCAGCAGTAAGGCTCACAACTCTCCCAATGGGTAGGATAATGATGCACAAAGTGATGGGAGATCTAGCAGTAATGGTAATGATATAGTTTGAAGAAGGAGGCATTAATACAGAGGATGACCATGGTAGTACAACAAGTAAAATACAAGGCAACCAAGAAGGCAGTTATGACATTAGTCATCCTCCTAATGATAAATGAAGATACCCTTTTCATTGAAATTTGAGCACTCAAAGAAAGCAAATACCAAGAAAAACTTAAGAGACATAGCTCAAGATTTTTTTACAGGCTTCTCAAACCCCTTGAAGAACTTGTCTGCCAAATTTAAGAAAATTCTGAGAAAATTTTGTCTTTTTCAAATTTTGAGGTCTATGTGGGCAACACCCTAGGCGCTACGCACAAATTTTGTGCATCCTAAGCTTGCAAAATTTTCATTTTTGGATTCCTCTCATCACCAGAAGTCTGCTCACCAATTTTCAGATCATTTGGAGCATTTTTGACCCCCCAAAAGGTCAAAAAACATCAAAATTTTGAGCTTTCTGCCTCATTTTCAGACTAGGCGCTGCGCACAGAGAAGTGTTGGGAACATTGGTTTTTGAACAGGTAAATGGCACCTACTTAGTACAAATCAAGAATTTTTGGAAAGTAGACTCATCAGGATTTCTAACAATCCATCAAGGAGCCAAATCCGGTGTCGGGAAGGGGTCCAAAACTTAGCCACAAGAGACCCTATTTTCTGTTGAAGTGGCGCTATGCACAGAGGTTGTCTAGTGTGCTTTGTACCAAAAGTCAACAAAACACACTCATTTATTGCAAATAGATATTTTTTAGTTTTTTGAGGAAAATTTCTCTATAATTAGGTGCAAATAGTTATTTTGGTATTTATTTCTTAGGATATTATGTGCCTTGGGCCTTGCATGGTCTCTTGGCCATAAATGACATTTATGGTTAAATTTGACATTTTCCTACCACATTTAGGGTTTTAGTCCTCCTTTGCTCCTTAAATAAAGCATGAGGCCCCTATGTTTTTTTTTGGCATTTGATGAGCTTGAAGAGCAATATACATGGTTTTATGAGCTTGGAGAAGAAATTGGTTCTGTGAAGTGGATGAATGGCTTGTTTGCAGGATTCTTTAGCTTGGTGAATGGTCATGTCTTATTAACTTTTTCATGTTTTCTTGTTCTCATTATGTTTTATTCTTCTTGGTTGATATAAATCAGAAAAGTACAGGTTGATACATGCTCTTTGAGGCACCTCAGTCCTCCTGTTTGTTATAGATTTGATGTTTTCCTCTTTTGGCCATCTTAAGGAATTATTGATTGCTCCTTAGGTCCACCAAATTTTTTTTTTCATGTATGTTTAGTATGCTAGTTTACAAGTATGATTCATGGTATGCCTTGCTTATTTGAAGCTTTCAAAACCTTATCTTGAAGCCTTTCTGTGGAATATTGATTACTAGGTTAATTCAAAGAGGTCTCGTTCGATCTTTCCCTTTTTCCATGCTTACCAACTTGTTTCAGAGTTCCCAATAGCATGATATATGATTTTTAGGAGTTCCCTCTTCATAGATTGAGTTATTTGTTTCATCTTATATGTTTTCCCAAATTCTGAAGGTGAATTTCTAAAGTTAGAAGCTCTTATGCTTTCTATGTTTCACTGAAATGCTTATCTTGGATATTTATCAGTTTAAGTATTTTTCATTGAGCTTAATGGTTTTCCCTACCTCATGAGTTGTAGCTTTTAAATATATGTATTTAAGATCTCTTGGCTTTTCCCAAATTTGATGTTCACTCCACCTCATACATCACCTTAAGGATCCATTAACCTTGCTAAATTGGCCCTACAACACACTCTATTTCATCATTTAGACACCCTTGACTTTCATTTGATTCCATAGCCTAATGGCTTTGACAGACTCTCACTCCACCTATTCCACTTGACCATCTTACCCAACCAAAAAAATCAACGAACCCTACACTTAACAACTAGCCTAAAACAAAACCATACAGTGAGAAGAACACATGCTTTGCACCTAATAGAGAGATCCCTCTCCAAGTCCAAGAAGGCTAGGTCCTAGGACTCTAAATATTGGTTCCATGTTACCCTGTCATTTGGTCTACCAATCTGCCAAATCTAGGGACACTAACATTCTAGCAATCACGGTGGGACCCTATGAGTATATTGTTTCCTGAATACCTCTTAAAACTCTTTAGACCCTCAATTTGACTTATAAAATCTAGTGAATCTGCCACCTCATCGCCACCCTAACATTCTGGCGATCACGGTGGGACCTTTCTGAGTAAGTTCATGCTTAAACATTCCTTAAAAGATTCAAAAACCCTTGACTGATAGTATCTGGTGGTTTATCTGCTACCTCATCACCACACTAACACAATGGTGATCATGATGGAAATCTAGCTTCACATAGGATTAGTACCAGATCTCATCCTAACCCAAACTCTCCAAACCTAGTTGATGACCCAGAGAAGATTTTGTGGCAAACTTCTAGATATGGAAATTTAACCACTATTAGGACCATCCATAGAGAAAGCTCTGTACCTGAACATCTTACAGCTTTGCAAGATCCCAGTTTGACTTGCACTATACCAGGAACCTATTCAGAAATAGGTCTCAAACTGATATTGACCAAACTGACCTTGAACCCTTAGATTTGCAATAGATTTTTAGTAGATAAGCCTCTCCTTCCAGACCACCTGACTTTCAGATTCTCCATCACTTCAACTCTTTCCATACCAAGTATACTCAAAATCAGTTTGTTGGTCCAAGTACTTCCACCACATCCATCCATACCACCACTGTGAAAACCACTCCACTTCATCATACACCCCCTTTCACAAACCCACCTCTTATAAATGTTCCATTAGATCCCATAATGGTAGCTTGGTATGCACCTTTGGCCTTACCTCAACCCCTAGTACCTTTTCCAAATGACTATCAGTCTAAGATTCCTCATTTCATAGGGGTTGAATCCATCACTTCCCAACAACATGTAGATAGAATCAATGATGCTTTTGATTACATGGAGAGAGAAGAAGATACCATTAAGATGAGAATATTTGCACAGAGCTTAGGAGGAGAGGCCAAAACATGGTTCAAAGCATTAACTCCTAATTAAATACATGATTTCCCTTCCCTCTACCAAACTTTTATAAACAAGTGGGAAATCAAGAAAAACACCCTCCAAATCCTGTCTGAATATAAAAATATTAAAAGGAATGTAGGGGAAAGTGTGCAAGACTATTGCACCAGGTTTAACAATGTATACAATTCCCTCCCATCTCACATGAAACCTCCACAAGGCCTAGCACTAGTGAATTTCCCTAAAGGTTTTGACCCTAACATGACTTTCCAACTAAGAGAAAGAGACTCTGAAACCTTAGAAGAAATGCAAAGGGCAGCAATTAGTGCAGATGTTAACTTGATTGAAAAAAGAGCTAGGTTGTTAGGTCCCTATATTACTAGTATAGTCCCTTATTGTTGTTAGTGTAACCCCCTTATTGTTATTATTGTACCCTTGTAACCCCCATTTTATTATTATTGTGCCCTTAAATTATTAATGTTAGGTCGGCTAGGATTACATTGTGGCCCACTAGGATTACATTATGGCCCCATGGACTCCTATATATAGAAATGAGGTTTTTTAAATTGGATCATCCAAGAATTTTTCATTTATGTAATGTGTTGGAGGTTTCCCCCTCGAAGTGGCTTATTTCTAAGTCGTTGATATCTCTTTTCTTCTATTTTTGGAGCTGGTTACACAACATCTGGTATCAGAGCTTTGGATTCTAGGGTTTCGCTGCTCCAAACAGGTCATCATGGAATGTTCGCTATAATTTTTTTTCTACGAAGTTTTAGAAGCTGAAATTTTTAGGGTACGAAGCCGAAATCCTGAGGAAGATTGTCTAAAAATTTCAGATCTTGGTTCACAATATTTTCGGAGATATGATCTGTGGAAGTTAGGTCTTGTTTTCAAGCTCCTAAATAGGTCATCGTGGAATTTGTGCTATAACGTTTTTTCTATGAAGGTTCAGAATCTAAAATTCATATGGTGTGAAGCTGAAATCCTGAGGAAATTCGTCAACAAATTTCAGATCTTGGTTCACAATATTTTTGGAGATATGATCTGTGGAAGGTAGTGCTTTTTCAGGCTCCTAAATTTCATCTCAAAGAGGTGATCGTGGGAAAATTTCAATAAATCTCTCTCTGGGCATTGGATTGGAGTGCCGTAAAAATTTTCGCAAGTGCATGGATTTTAGTTTCTTTGCTATCAATTTTAGAGACAAAGGATGAAATAGTGACACGTGGCAAGTTGTACAAGTTCGCTCTACTGAACCAATCCATAATTAGGTCATTGTGGGAGATTGGATACAACTTTGTCTTGGAGAATCCAAATCAGGTCAGACCTATGGAATTCAAAAGATAATTTAGAGGGCTACATTGGTACCAAAATTTAGATATTGAAGTGCTACAATCACAGAGATAATTCAATTTCAATATCGAGCTCCTCAAAAGCAAGAAAAAGGTGTGCATTTTTTTTTCCCGAATTGCATAAGTCTTGTTTGAAGTATCAATTTGAATTGATTCCAAGGGCATATTGTAGAATAGATATCAGTATTGGGTTCTAAAATATGCCCTGTAAAAATAATTCAACACCCATTAAGCCTTCAGAAGGGTCTACTATGACTCATGAAGATGAAGAATTGCAACATGATCTATCAAAATTACAAGAGCAAGTGCAACAAATTTCACTCTCGCAAAGAGCAACAAAAAATGAAATGGAAGTTTTGAAGAAAGGCATGGAAGAGAAGATGGATGGTTTGAAGAAAGGCGTGGAAGCTAAGATGGATGGCATGGAAGCTAAGATGGATGGCATGGAAGGTGGCATGGAAGCTAATATGGATGACATGAAAGACAACATGGAAAACAACATGAAAAACATGAAGAATGATCTAAAATCAGACATCGAAGGTTTGACCAAGTTGATACAAGAAATGTTTCCTAATGGTGAAAATATAGTAGAAGAACCTCATGATGAGAACAAAATAAATGTTAATCGCGATTTCATAAACTCTAATGTTGGCGGGAAGAACCACCATATTCCAAAAATGGATATGAGGAAGTTTGATGGAAAGGATCCTGTAACATGGATACTACAAACGGAGCAATATTTTGATCTCCATAATGTGCAAAACACACAAAAGGTACGCATTGCAACTTTACATTTAGAAAAAAATACATTTGTATGGTATCGATGGCTTTGCTCCCGTAAAAAAATTGTCACTTGGTCAATTTTTACAGAGAAAATGATAGCACATTATGAGGATACAAAGAGCAACACCTTCTTTAGCCAATTGATAAATCTCAAACAAAAGGGTTTAGTGGGGCAGCACATTGAGGACTTCCAAAAATTGAATATAAGGGTAACTGATATTCCAGAGGAACACAGGATTGATCTCTTCATAGGCACTTTAAAGGATAACATCCAACATGAAATTCGCGTTCTAGAACCTGATTCATTGGAGAAGGCATTCAGGTTGGCAAGAAAAGTTGAATGTAAAATTATGGCGACAAGGAAGCCTACCACTCAATTCTATAAAGAAGGAAGTGTTGCTACGCCTAGATTTCCACAACCTACAAGGTTGACACCAAAAAAATTGGAAGAAAAAAGAGCAAAAGGGCTTTGCTACAGTTGTGATAGAAAATACACTAAAGGTCATAAGTGTGCTGAGAAGAAATTATTTTACATAGATTGTGAAGAGGAAGGAGAAAATGAACAAGAAGAGGATATACACCAGGAACCAACCCTAGAAGAGGAAGAAATGAATCCGACCATATCGTGTAATGCACTGGCAGGAATTACCACTCCTCAAACTCTCAAGATAGAAGGAAAATCAAGAAGAAAAAGGTAATAGTGTTGATTGATTCAGGTAGCACCCATAATTTTATTCATTGTAAGGTAGCCAAGGAATTAAATTGTTTCCTATACCCAGCACCAGAATGTCAAGTGATGGTTGCAAATGGAGGAACTATAAATTGCTCGGGAAAATGCCATAATATCAAGCTAACCATGGGGGAATATGTATTGACTAGTCCAATGTTTTCCATTCCTATGGGAGGTGCTGATGTTGTACTAGGAGTACAATGGTTACAATCTTTGGGGACGATAGCTTTTAATTTTCAAGAACTTTTCTTGAAATTTTTTTCAGAAGGAAAGGAAGTCGAATTACAGGGTATTGAAGGGAAGTCGGGAAGGATAATAAGCTATAATTTCATGACAAAGCTTCTAAAGAAATAACAACGAGGCGTAATTGCACAATTATGCTCACTAGAAGTTCCGACATCAAAATCATCTATTTCTGTAGATCTCCAACAAGTCTTGGACAATCATTCCAAGGTGTTTGAAACTCCCAAAGGACTCCCACCTATTCGTGATCATGATCATGCTATTCGTTTGATTCCAGGAAGTGTTCCTCCAAACATCAGGCCTTATAGATATCGTTACTTCCAAAAGAGCGAAATTGAACGTATGATTGCAGAAATGTTAGAGGCGGGTATAATTCAACCTAGTAAAAGTTCTTTCTCTACTCCTGTAGTATTGGTACACAAGAAGGATGGATCATGGAAAATGTGTCCAGATTATAGGGAGCTCAATAAGCTCACCATTAAAGACAAATTTCCCATTCCTGTGATTGATGAATTACATGGAGAAATTTATTTTATCAAGTTGGATCTTGGTTCAGGATACCATCAAATTAGAATGAAGACTAAAGATATTCCAAAAACAACATTTCGAACTCATGAGGGTCATTATGAATTTTTGGTCATGCCTTTTGGCCTTACCAATGCACCTTCTACATTTCAAAGGTTGATGAATTCCATTTTTAAACCCTTCCTTAGAAAATTTGTGCTAGTATTTTTTGATGATATACTAATCTACAGCAGGTCTTGGAAGGATCATGTTGAACATGTTGATAGGGTGCTCAAACTATTACAGGAGAAACAATTATATGCAAAAAAATCCAAATTTTTCTTTGGAGTACAAGAGGTGGAATATCTGGGTCATATTGTATCTCACGAGGGTGTTAAAGTAGACCCTAAAAGAATTAAAGCCATTAAGGAATGGAAAGTCCCCACAACCATAAAGCAGTTGCGAGGATTTCTCGAGTTAATGGGGTATTATCACAAGTTTGTTAAGAATTATGGGAGAATAGCAACATCTCTAACAACATTATTGAAGAAAGATGCATTTTCATGGACTCTTGAAGCAACTAAGGCCTTTGAACGTCTTAAAGAGGCAATGTGCATAGCACCAATCTTAGCTACGCTGGACTTCACAAAAACCTTTATTGTGGAATGTGATGCCTCAGGAAATGGAATTGGTGTGGTTTTAATGTAGGAAGGAAGACCCATTGCTTTTGAAAGTCATCCAATCAAAGGAAAGTATTTATAGAAACCTATTTATGAGAAGGAAATGTTAGCAATACTGCATTCACTAAAGAAATGGCGAACTTACCTAATGGGAAGACACTTCAAGGTAAAAACTGATCATGATAGTATTAAACACTTTTTGGAACAAAGACTATCGTTAGAAGAGCAGAAAAAATGGGTCACAAAGATGTTGGGTTATGACTTTGAAATAATATACAAAAAAGGAAAGCTTAATGTTGTTGTAGATGCACTCTCAAGAAATAATGAAGAGGTGGAAGCATTGCTTTGTGCCATTTCTATTATCCAACCATATTGGATAATCGAAGCAAGAGATGAATGGAAGAAGGACAAAGATGTATGGACACTCATTCAAAAGTTGCAGCAAGATCCTAGTACATATGATACATTTAGTTGGAAAAATGATTCCTTATGGTACAAATATTGCTTATATATTTGTAAGAATTCCCAACTAAAACAAAATATTCTTTTGGAATTGCACACTTCTCCTTTAGGAGGACACTCAGGATTTTTAAAAACTTACCATAGGGTGAAGAACGATTTTTTTTGGGATGGCCTTAAATCTGATATTCAAAAGTTTGTGGCGGAATGTTTGGTTTGCCAACAGAACAAAGTGGAAATAATTAAGAGCTCGGGACTTCTACAACCTTTATCCATTCCAAGTCAACGTTGGGAGGAGATTTCAATGGATTTTATCACAGGTTTACCTAAGCCCGAAGGAAAGAGTGTCATCATGGTGGTAGTTGATAGAATTACCAAGTATGCACACTTTTGTGCATTATCTCATCCATTTAAAGCAAGTACAGTTGCTACTACATTTATGGACAAAATTCAAAATCTACATGGAAGCCCAAGGGTCATTGTGAGCGACAGAGATCCCATTTTTACTGGAAATTTTTGGACGGAGTTATTTTCTTGTTTGGGTACTCAATTAGCTCATAGCTCATCTTATCATCCTCAATCTGATGGTCAAACTCAGATAGTAAATAAATGTTTGGAAGGATATCTTCGTTGTTTTGTATCTGATAAACAAACACAATGGGTCAAGTGGTTACCTCTTGCTGAATGGTGGTATAACACTTCCTTCCATACTGCAGCAAAAATGACCCCATTTATGGCACTTTATTGATATCATCCACCATCCATCACATCATCTTTAAGGGAAAATTCGAAGGTTCAAGCCGTGGAAGATCACATCGAGCATCAACAAGAAGTTCTCCAACTATTAAAGGATAACCTGAATTTGGCACAAAATCGAATGAAACAACAGGAAAATCAACATCACAGCGAGAGAAGTTTTGGTGTAGGAGATTGGGTATTTTTATGGCTACAACCATACAAACAAATGTCCCTCAAGCAAGCAAAGAAGGATAATAAATTATCGCCAAAGTAATATGGTCCTTACAAGGTGTTGCAAAATATTGGTACTATGGCATACAAATTGGAGCTTCCTGCTTCTTCGTGAGTATATCCAATTTTCCATGTTTCATGCTTAAAGAAGGTTATCGGTGAAAATCTTCCAGTTCAAACAATATTACCAGAACTTGATGAGGAAGGAAAAATCATATTGGAACCTGAAGCGGTCACGGAAACAAGAACTCGACAACTACGGAATCGATCAATTTCAGAGTATCTCATCAAGTGGAAGAACTTACCCACCGAAGATTCTACATGGGAGGATGAGAATTTTATACAGAAGCACCCAGAGCTACTCAAGCGTTGAGGACAACACTTTTTTGAAGGAGAGGGGCATGTTAGGTCCCTATATTACTAGTATAGTCCCTTACTGTTGTTAGTGTAACCCCCTTATTGTTATTATTGTACCCTTGTAACCCCCATATTGTTATTATTGTGCCCTTAAATTATTATTGTTAGGTCGGCTAGGATTACATTGTGGCCCCACTAGGATTACATTATGGCCCCATGGACTCTTATATATAGAAAGGAGGTTTTGTAAATTGTATCATCCAAGATTCATTTGTGTAATGTATTGGAGGTTGCCCCTCGAAGTGGCTTATTTCTAAGGCGTTGATATCTCTTTTCTTCTATTTTTGGAGCTAGTTACACAACAT
>JAXQQM020058114.1:0-10716 GCA_034641835.2 Pinus albicaulis | reverse complement strand
TTGATTCAAAATTCAAGGATTTTCAAGGGAAATTTCAGACACATTGGCTTGGGCCATATGAAATTGTTCGAATTTTTGATAATGGGGCAGTAAAAATCAGAACTATAGATGAAGAGGAGGTCACTTTTCTTGTGAATGGCCATAGACTAAAGCTATACCACAGGCCACTCTCAAGAGAAGAGTTTGTCAAGAAGTTCCAAGGAGACAATGATGTGAAGTTAATGAAGAAGAGTCTCTCTTCTTCATCAACTTGATTAAATTTTCTGAAGCATTTCTCTTTTGAAAAAATAAATAAATAAATAAATAAATAAAGGTATAAACATGAAAACCAATCATTGATTGGCATGTTTATATAGAAAAGATAGGGTGAAAATCAGAGTCTCTCTGACACTCTAACTTTTCCCATTTTTGTTTTTACAAGCAGCTGTTACAAAAATCATAAGTTCAGATCCATAGTGCTTATGATCCATTTCATTTCATTTCACTCCATTCACTTATTCATCCATACTTCATTTCATTCCACCATTCATATTTCACTCCATTCTACATTTCATTTATCTCATTCCATCCTCCATCCATCTCATTTTCATGTCAAAATACAAAATTTGATGTCTTGTTGTAAGTGAATAAAACATGTCATGAATTGCAGTACAGTCCTTATGTTCTTTCACTCCATTTCATAAACTGAATCCATTCCATTTCATCATCCACTTCATACATATCATAATCCATATCCATCTTCATTCATAACATATAACATTTCACCCATATTCCAAAAACACTCCATTTTCATGATTAAAGTGCTCTACAGGAACATTCTGCAGCTCAGTAGACATTCTGCAGCTTATCAGCCTTTCTGCAGCCACAAACCCTGAAGGCATCAATCAGCAGACATTAGAATTTCAACAAAGTGACCCAGTGTATCCATGAATCAAAAGCATCAAGAAGATTATGAAGACTCTTCCAAAGATGAGCAGAGAAGACAAAGACTACAAAAATCAAATGAAGGGCAGAGGTAACAAGTTTAAATTATAATGGCATTTCATTAAAGTTTAGCATAGTTTTAGTTATGGATTGTTCGAAAAGGTTGTTTTAATTATTTTTATTGATCAATACCAATAAACCCTCCACAGACTTTGGATTAAAATTTCTCATTTCAAATTTCATATCGGATATCATTTAAGCGGTTAAAAAATAGCCGAGGTATTTGAATTCTCCACGTCTCTTAACCAAATCATTCAATGATGATTCCCTCTGCCGTCGTAAAAATCTACGCCGTCTCTTCAATCATTAATACATTCCCTCCACCTCACTCCACTACTTCATTCCGTGACCACTGCCATCACTCCATTCTGTAGCCGGCATTTCATTCCGTAGACAGAGATATTATTATCACCGAGAGCAGAACCAAAGGATATCAGTTTGAATAGCATTGAGCATTGTAAACTCAGAGCAGAGCAAAAGGGTAAATTCAGAGGTATAGCAGCGTGAGAATTTGAAGCCATTTGATTCCGTGGGCAGACAAAATATCACTGTGGACAGAGTTTGAGCATTTTCACTATAAACACAGAAGTGTAGCAGTATGGAGTTTGAAGTCTTTTGTCACTAGAAGACAGAGGTGTTGCAGTGTTGAATTCGAAACCATTTGCTACCAAGAGCCAGAGGTATTGCAGTGAAGAAGTTGAAGCCAGTTGTCACTGTCAAACAAAGACATATCAGTCCAAAGTTCAATTGTCAACAGAGGCATATCAGCCCGAGGTTTTGAAGCTGTTACCACTATTAATCAGAGGTATGTCATTCCAAAGTTGAAGCCATTTCCATTCAGAACTTAAAGCTATTTCAATCCGAAAGTGAAAGTCATTGTTTTTGTGGATAGAAGAGTGTTAATTTGAATATTGAAGAAGCAATCATGGGTTTCATTGTAAGGACTGAACCAGTGGGTTCAAAATATTTATAAGGCTACCCAAAATGCAAAGAAATGTTACAACAAATAGGATGGCTTCAATTTTTGGAGAAATTTAATGGCTCCCACAAGGAAGTCACTAAAACATTTGCAAGATCATTTCAAGGAACCGAAGTTGAAGTAGGAGATGTAAAATTTACTGTCACTGAAGTTTTCATTGCAGAGGCTACAGGGTTGCTCAGAACTGGAGAGAGATGGTTTAAAAATAGAGAATTCCACAATGACTCCTGGAAACAAATTTTAAAATCACCAGGTATGGATGTCAGTGTATTTAAGAAAGGAATTCCCAGTTCTGCATTGAAAAACAAATGGAGAAACATACTACTTCTTCTGCAAAAATTTATTACATGTGAGGGTAGATATGGAACATTTTATGTCTACCACGTTAGACTAATGATGCATTTCCTGGGGGAAGACTTAAACCTACCATATTTCTTGCTTCAAAGTCTGAAGAAGATGGCTTCCTGTGTCCAAAGAAGAGTTCAATTTTTAGAGACAACCCTATATCATCATGGTTTGGTCAAAATTCTGATTGAACATCATCTAGCTAAAACAAATGATACATGGGACGATTTCTTGATAAGAAATCAATTTTGAAGAGCCAAAAGAACCCTCACCAGAACCACAGCCTACAAGGAGAAGTAGGAAATGGAGGACTTCAAAAGTTGAAATTGACAAAACAATCCAAGAGAGCAGTGAGGAGATCATTTTAGAGAAGTTGACCCAAATCAAGAGGCAACTTAAGGAAGAAAAGGTAATCAAGAAATCTGCCACAGAGAAAGGAGAGGGATCCTCTCAGCCTAGAAGAAGCCACAGATTAAAGGGAAAACTAAAGAAAACTCAAATCAAACAAACAGGGGTGATTGATATAGAAGATGAGGAAACATCCATGGAAGAAGATGTTGAAGAGGAATTTTATGAAGGAACCCCTGAAATTGACCCGCTCAACAAGAAATATATGACTATGTGGAAACTTTAGAGAGGAGAGCTTCAGAAAGCAGAGAGAGAACCCCCAGTCCTCCACTGTCTCAAATAGATATATTAAGAAGGGATAGGTATGAGTTGGAATTACTGAATAGACACATCAAAAATGAGAATGAAATTCTCAAGGATCAAGTCAAGCTCAAAACTGATATGAACTCAACCTTATCCCTGCATATAGACAAAGTGGAGAAGACCAATGAGAAGTTGAAGACAAGGAACAAAAAGCTAATCAGGGCACTCACCAACCTAAGGTTCAAACTTGTTATCAGAAAACCCATAAGATCTCTAGCTTCCAGACAAAGGAGAAGGAGAGGATTAGATGTCCTTGCAGAAGCCTCTGAGTTCATAGGATAATTTGCATGAGGACATGCAAAGAGACAGCAGTGGGGGTATGTTGAGCCTCAAAATTTTGCTTTCTTTCATTCCATTTTACCTCATTTTCCTTTTTCCATTGCTATCCTAGACCCAATTGATCAATGAATATAGTTAAAATTACTTCTAGAATGATTTACATGACTGACTTGCTAATTTTTGTGATTTTTGCCATTGTAAAGCATTTTGACCGGAACTAGCTGCAGAATGCAGACATTCCGTAGCTAACCGGCGATTCTGCAGCTGCCTTCACGTTTGAGTATGTTCCAGGTGGCCTCTTGAGAAAAACCGCATATGGGCATGATCCACGTCATGTCTACATGGTTCGTTTCTCATCATGGAGGAAGAAACGAATTCTGGGTATGGTTTTGAACATGGGGAACACATTTATGAAGGAAGACTTCTATTAGGACTGTCTCAGTCCAGATGTCTTTTCCTCTTCACGCAGCCACTTCAAAGAGTCCTAACGTGATTCCGATAAGGAAAGACAGTGTTCCTGAATTGTTGCAATTATTGTTATGTGCATTTGCTTTATAAACACTTGGGAGACCGAGAGCTATGTTAGAGATTTTATGTTAGATTTGATGCTAGATTTTGTTTAGACTCTGTGCTACATTTCTGAAGACGCAGAGTGTTATGTTCAAGTTCTTTCATCTTTAATGAAGCAGACAGTGTTATTTTGAAGGCGTTGATTTAATTTGGAGTTGAATTCCGTCAGGTGGTAGAGGGCCCCTGCCTCTTGCACGGATTTATTTTGCGTAAATTAGATAAGTCTTCTAGTTGCCTTTACACTTTGCATTTGAATTAATAGTTGTTTTAATTAGCTACTGTAGTTGTACTCATTCGAACTCTTCCACAAGAAGAAGCTCTTCCAAAAGACTATAATTATGAATGGGAAATGACTATAGTATTGTAGGATTAGGAGTTGAATTCATAGTTGTTTTTAATTAGCTACTGTAGTTATATTCATTCTAATTCTTCCACAAGAAGAAATTCTTCCAAAAGATTATAATGATGAATGAAAATGGCTATAGTACTGTAGGATTTAGTTGTAATTTTTGTTGTTCACTATCACGGTTACACTTGTTCTAATCACTCTTCCACAAGAAGAAACTCTTCCAAGAAATTCTTAAGAAGTTCAAGACATGACCGTGATAATGAATGATTTAGTTGTGTGTTTGCACTAAGTATCATCTCTGTTCTTTCTCTTAAACGCTTGCCCAAGACATCATAATGACGAGTAGGATATGGATATGATATCTTAGTTTTTCATTTGCTTTCAGTCCTTTATATTTGCATTTGCATCCAATTACACAGTCAGAATTTTTCTAACTCTTCCAAAAGAAGGAACTCTTCCAAAATATCAATAATGATGGACAAAAAGATTGTGTAATTTCATAGAATAATGCATGGTAGCTTAGTTAGAATGCTCCGGAGTTTAATTGCACTTAACTCATGTTCAGTTACTTTGTTTCAAGTTTGATGATGACCTATAGTTTAGAATTGTTCTAGATTAGTGGCATCTTAAGTTCATTCTTAGATTAACTCATTGCACTTGCACTTCATATTCAAATTGTCATTCATTGCACAATAGATTACTTCAGTTGTTAGGATTAACAAGACAGCCTTCATTATTCACAAACCTCTTCTTGTTCTAAAATCCATAATTGATCTATAACCATATGAACAGAAGACAACATCATTTTAAGGCCTGAAGTATCTCTGCAATTTCCTCATCATTTTATAAACAGAGCTCTTCCTCAAAAGACTACTTTGGAAAGAAATCAATAACTCTTGAGTAAAAGTTTTGTGACATTCAATTAAATTGCAGAATAGAGATAAGAACTAGTTCTAGAATAGAAGATCTTATGATGATAACAATGTTTTTCCTCTAAATATGTTTCAAATCTCTAATCAAGGACAAAATATTGCATCATTGTAAGTTAGTTGTTTCACTGTTTATTTAGAGGATTTGCATGTTTAGTGATCATTTCTCAAGTTTAGTTTGTGTTTTGAATCATTTGTTTGAAAGTCATTATCAAGCTTTGCTTTTATTTAGTCATAGTTTAGATTCAACTTCAGTGTTTCCAATTGCATTTGCCATTTGTTATCCATCAATTAGGTTTAACTCTGTTTTTAATCATCAGCTCATTTCCACTAGCTTTCTAGGCATTTTTCCTGCAAACATAAAACCACCAAAAGACCAAAAACATCATAAATCATCACAAAAGACCAAAAACATCACAAAACACTACACACAACGCATTAGGAAACAAGAACCTAGGTACATACAGTACACTTCACTTCAGCAGTTTACCAACCCTGGTTGACAATTAAATGAGCTCAGTTTAGGAGACTAGATTGAGACCAAACAAGCGCTAGCAAGGCATGATTGGAAAACACATTTTCCAGGAATTCCTGCTAGAGGATTTGAAACCAAGACCTGGATTCCTTAGATCTATGTATCTAAGTCCAAAATGCAAGAGGAGGCTCAAAATAAATCCCTCTAGGTGGGTTAAAAAGGTCTCCCACACGTAGTTACCTTGTAAAAATGCCCGATGAAGGGACTGCAACAATGTATGAGCATACAATGGAATAACAACGTTATTTTATAGCCATGAACACATGAAGATCTGTATAGCCAACAAATGTATAGTATAGCATCAAATTTATACAATTATCTAAGGAATCACTCACTCAATCTAGGCAATGAGAGCCTCAACAAAACATGTACATGAAATATGAGATATACTGCTACACTGAGAATGCCCTAGGCTATGAATGCATAGTATATAGAGAATGAATGCTGAAAAATGGTGTCAATACAAAAATATGACAATATTCGGCTCAAATAAAATAGGGGGAGCAAGATCTCAACCCCTGGAAACAACAATACACAATCCTTGGAAGGATTCGTTGAAATATATGTACAAATGGCAAATCTGTAGAAATGCCAGAGTTGTTGGTGTTATCACTCAGGTTTTTCTAGAAGTTGTGTAAGAGGAAAGTATACCCGAGGTAACCACAAACCAACCTTTTAGATGCAGAATCTAGCCAATCTGCATCCAGAGAGGGCTCTCTCTTTATAATTTATCTTTGTTCTTAGAAGGTTTTAGGCTAGCTATAGATTCAAAGTTTGTTTTGGGAAAATGGTGGAATCCACAAACTAAGGGCAAGGTTGAGGGCTTTCAGTCCATTGGGCTATGGAGTCAAAGGATGGCTTTACTGGATTTCTATTCTAAACACAAGATGGTATTACAGGGCAAGATAGTTAGACAGAGAACAATCCTTAAAATTTAAAGTGGATGGGATGATCTTAAAGGGATGAAAGGCAACTAAGAATCTTTCACCATGTTCAAGAGAAAGAAGAGAAATGACTACAAACAAAGAGCAATGAAGGATTCTTTGTTATAGTAATCAACAATGATTAAATTAGCAAAACAGGAGCATTTAAGAATTCATGCTTATAACTAATTCAGAAGAAAACATGAAGAATAATCACATTTGAAAACAGAGTACAATTAAGCAAATTCTGTTTCAATCCTTTATGTAAATTATTCAGAAATAGATATGATGATATTATAAACTAATATAAAATTTCAGACAAAAGGGTAGGAAAACTTATTGAATTGTAGTCCAACACATGAATCCTGCAACAAGTCCAGTGCTTTAAATCGTCATCCAGTAAGCCACAAGTAAATTTCTCCAAAAAGCTTTTATTCCGAAAATCTCAATGTTACAGCTGAGTAATAGAATCCACCCTCAACACTCTCTTTGAGGGTTTATTTATACAAATTCTAAACTAAAATATCTTGAAACAAATATCAAAATTGGTTCACAAATCTCTCCAACTATTTACATAAATAGAACTTAATTAAAGGACACTCAAACTAATGCATATATTTGGCACTATTTTGTATGGACAGGTGGTGACAAAGAGGAGAATTCGAATTTGATCCAACTCTTAGTTGATGATGAGGCATCCAAGTCACTAACTGCTTCCTTTCTTTGTGCAATCTGCTCCAACAATTCTGCGAACTTGGGGTCCAATGATATCTTTTTATTTCTCAATCCGTAATAGATATGTAAAAAGTGAAAGAGGTTATTGTAGATAAATATGTTTTTGAGATAAACCTCTTTCACTTTCCTAAAATTCCTCTCCAGCTATGCGCAATAGGCTCTGCAAAAAGATGTGTAAAACAGAGTTTTACAGAGTCTGAAAAATAGCCTCTAAAGATGTGCATGTATCTCTCAGTATGAAATCAATGTCCAAAAAATGAGATAGGTTTTTGTAGATGGGTCTCTTAGGAACAAAAACCTCCTTCAGTTTTGTAAGATGTATTTCGGATTGGCCACAATATTCTCTGCAAAATGATGACTTAACTGGTATTTTCTGCAAAAAGTGCTTTCCATCATTGTTTAATATTTCCAAAACCATAATAGCTGTTAGAAAAGTGAGAGAGGTTTTTGTAGATAATCCTCTTAAGAACATAAACCTCCTTCAGTTTTTCAAAATTCATATTGTATTGATCACAATAGTTTCTGCAAAACTATGACTAAAATATGCAATTTCTACAAAAATGTTCCTTCTTGTTGTATTTTTCATCTTTTCACTTTTTTGTTCCTTTGACTGTTTTACTTTCACTTTAGATAAACTTCAATGTTGGTGAAAGTATTTTCATCTCTTTTTACCAGTTTACTGCCTCTGTAATTACTTTTACTGTTTTACCTTTGACTGCTCTGTAACTTCATTTTAACTTTCACTCTGACTTTTACCTGATACACTTTAACCACTGATACTCTTTAACTGTTATGCTTTTCCTATCCCTGTAATTTCTCATTTCACTTTTACCATTCATTGTGCACATTTCATCATTCTAATCTCTCTCTGACTTTGTATACAAACTGTTTGTTGAATGAAGATATTGAATTAAAATCTGAGAATTTGGAGTAACAATTTTGTCAACTAGTATTGAAATTGTTGGTCCAAATCCATATTCTGATGATAACCTGCTAAAATAAAACAATTTGTTAATGAAATCCAGGTCTCTATGAGGGGCATTCAATGGGGTTACATTCAGGGCTGCCGGAGCTTCCATTTTGGTTCTTGTGTATTCAAAATGGAAGTTTCTGGGTTTTCTTCACAGACTGAGCACGATTTCAGTTTTAATGAGGGAAATTGGCACAATTGCAGGTTCGGGGGGAACAATTACACAGTTTTAAAACCTCTGGGGAAGACTCAGTGATGATTTTTAATCACTATTTCAGCGAAAAACAAAGAGAACTGAGTTTTACTTGCAGTCGGGGCGGAAAAGGATAAATACCTGTTTTTAGAAGGAGGCTGGTTCTTTAACAGGTAACAGGTGATGGCGGGACTGTACTTGAACACGGGCGCAGCGGAATCTTGGAGTGAATCAGTCAATTACAGTGGAAATTTGAAAATCGCAGCAGGGAGCACTGTCGTTTTCAAATAACGAAAATAACAGAAAAACACGGAAAAATGGCTTTATTTACAAGTTAAAAGGGTTTTTTTATTTTTCCGAGGAATGACGTCACGTTGGTACGGGCTGACGTGTGCAGGGGTCGGGCAGTAAGTGGTTTAGTCCCCGCACCGCTTTTGGTCGAGGGTGGTATTGATCGCGGGGGGAGCGATTCCATAAAACGTTTGCCACGTGGATGGTGGACTATTCAAATACCGCCCGTTCCCCGCTGGTTAACGTTCTCACAAAGGATGGGTAGCGGGGTTCACGTGGATCGTTGATCTGCGGAGGGTTGATCCGACGGTTGAAGCGATGGGGGAATAAGCGGAGGATTCAGGTGTGGGCCCGTCGGGCTTTAAAACAATTTAAGGTTTAATCTAATCACCCCGGGAGATATCTAATAGGCGGAAAAGGTTATTAATTAGTCCTGATGACTAATTAATCCCGTGTGCGTAATAAAAGGGGTTGCGGCGGGGTTTGGTGAAGTGGAATTCCATGTGGACAAGCCATGGTGGCACGAAATTTTCCGAAGCTTGATTCATATTTTTGTATTTAACCATACATATCGCATGTTTAAAGTTTTGTATATATATTTTATTTATATGGTAACAAACAAATATTATTTAATTACCATAAGGGCGGGATTATAACATAATGATAATTTTAACCAAAGGGCTTATAGTGGGTTTTTATTTTAAATGTGCGGGGATATAAAATACTTTGGTTAAACTTTATAATAGAGGGGTTTTTTGGGTTATTTATAAAAAGGAGTTATATACTTAGGACATGGTTTTTTACTAGGGATTTAGTAAATAAAGTTAAACATTAATATGACAAAGGGACAGGGAAACTCAAAACATTTTTGCACAACTAAGAAAGTGATCACTTTTGAAGTAAATTGCAATGTCTGATCTTCAACACTTAAACTTAGAATAGCAAATTATCTTGAGGGTTTTTTATGGAATTATGCATCAGTTTCCTAAGTAAAATAGGATTTTACTTAGGATAAAGTTAAAGATGGAAGATAACAATGATGAATTATCTCAAGTACTTAGGTCTTTTTGATCATTAGGCCGAGGGTCCGGTCCCTCCAGAAGTCAAGGAAATGCCTTGAGCCCCTTTGATCTCCAAATACCTTAGTACTTTGGGGGGAATTAGTAAAACTTTTGAGGGGAAAGTGATGAGGGAAGTTAATGAGTTTGACTTTGCTTGCTATGATTTTCCAGTGTATTTCCTGCTTTAGTATTTGTGATGAAAGTAAAGGATCAAAAACATGTAGCAGCATCATTCATCAGATAACACTTTGCGGCACCATCTACCTACCCTATCTACTTAACACTACCATTTTCTCTTCTTTATTAGGGTGCATTTAGACTTGCAAACCCTTTTCAATCTTTTCTTTTTACAAGGAAAATCTATCTAATTCTACCCTTATTACATCCAAGGGCTCAGATTAAGCTGTTGAGCACCTTTTATTTACTCTACCTATCTACTTATCTGCCAAGATTAAATTGTTTGGCTAGATATTTATTCTCTAATCTACAACATGAAATTGAAATATGAGTAAGCCAAGTTTAAACAGTTTGACTTATTCATGAATTGTGGCAAAGGTTTGACAAGCTGCACACAATTTCTTTATTACAAAAATGAAATAGTAGTGGCATTTGAATTTGCACACTTTCCTTGGTCTATTTTTTGCTTGGGGTTCATTTCTTTCATTTTCTTGACCAATTTATTTTTCTTACCCTTTGATTTTCTTTTAGGGTATACCCTCTTTACATTTTTTAAATTTTTTGATTTTTTGGTTTTTCAAGAATATGGAACACCTTTGCTCAAGAAGGAAGGTTTGAACATATTCCATAGTTCAATCAAGACAATCATGAAAGATGAAACCTATTGGTATAGGAGGCTATGGAG
>JAXQQM020062368.1:0-50486 GCA_034641835.2 Pinus albicaulis | reverse complement strand
CTTGCAAATGTTCGACTGTTTAGTCAATATCTCAATCTTCCAGTTACTTCAGCAATTACTAACCTTTAGCTGCTTCTGTAGAATACATCCTTCAGTTACCTTGGAAGTTGTATCATTCAGTTCTTCCTTTAGATAGGTCTACAATCAAAACTGTTCTTGTATTTGCTATCTTTCAAACGCTGTCACCTTCAGACTTATACGTAGACAATCTTGTCCTTAGATCTGATTTGTTATACCTTCAAACTAGTTCTTTCTTTTAGTTGGTTCTTGCACTGTCAACTTCATAGGAAAGAATTCAGATTCTTTCAAACATAATGTAAGCAGCTATTCCGAGATCCTCGAACGTACTATTTCACTGTGTATACATATTACTATTTTGACCTTATTTTGTGCTTCGATTGTAAATACTTCACTGTACATGTCTCTAACTTCTGTTGACCATTTCTGTGAGACCCTATGTGATACCATCAAACTGAAATGGCATACTTCTCATCAAGATGTGATGGTACCGAACCAGTGAGACCTTTCTCACTGTGGTAGCATGAAACAGTGATAGATTTTTTACTGTGGTATTTCCAAATTGTAGTGTCATACTTATCATGTGATTGATTATACCGAGACTGTAGTTGACCTGTGATTATAACACTGAATATCTTCACTGTAATACGGATTATACTGATATCTTTTTGTCACACCGAGCCTTAACTGTAAATACACCTTTATAACTCATTCTCCTCACTTCCGTGGTATCGAAATAATCTTATAAGAGTAGTACTGAATTGAGGCAGAGGTAATTTCAACACTGTGATGTCATTGAGATTGAGATGTTACCGAGATCCTTCTTTTCATAGTGATAGAGATTGACCTTTCTTGTGAACTTGCACCTAGCTTAATTATTGGACTGTCTTACTATGATTTGAGCCCTTTAGTCAATATCTCAATCTTCCAGTTACTTCAACAATTACTAACCTTTAGCTGCTTCTGTAGAATACGTCCTTCAGTTACCTTAGAAGTTGTATCATTCAGTTCTTCCTTTAGATAAGTCTGCAATCAAAACTGTTCTTGTATTTGCTATTTCAAACGTTGTCACCTTTATCAAACAGTGAAAAATTGGAGCTGCACAGTTGGGGAATTGTTCTAGACTTAGTTTCATTTCCCTGTTTCCAAATATTTTAGATGGAGTTATCCCAACAGAGATTGGCAAACAATCCATGCTTGAAATGCTAGATGTTTTAAGGAACTCCCTCACTCATGAGATTCACAAGGAGCTGGGCAATTTCCATGAGCATTATGTACTTGTGTTCACAAATCCGCTGGACTACACCCTTGGAAAAAATTATATTGATTCTGAGCCTACTAGTGGTTTATCAGACAGTGAAAAATTGGAGCTCAACTATTTTCAAGGAGATATTCCTGCCGATCTTATCACACTTCCTTGTGTTAAGATTATTTGGGCTCTACAGAAAACTCAAAATGGAACCTTCCCTGAGGGTTGGGGTGAATGTTTAATTTGTGTCAAAATCTTTTGACTAGTCGAATTCTTATAGTTTTAAGTAGATGCATGAACTTGTATTTCTAGCTTGAGAGGCAATCAACTTAGAGGGATGATTCCTGAATTTCTAGTTTCTTTTATGCTTTTATTTAATGTTAGTGGAAACAAATTATCTAGCAACATTTCAACTTGCTTGAATAATAGCTTCACCAAACCACCACTGCTTTCAATAAATGAGTTTTTCGATAGTTCGCAAGCTCAGGTCACCTTTGCTGCTCTTTATTCATCTCTCTTTATGTGTGGTCTTGGGGAAGCAATCCAAATACTTCCATTCTATCTAATCTCTTTATGTGTGGTCTTTGGGGAAGCAATCCATTCACTTCCATTCTATCTAAGGGTCTGACAGTGCTTCATGATTTCAAACAGTAACAACTTCACTGGTTTGCTTTCTCCACCACTAATAGATGAAGGGATAATGAAAGAACAACCATCTTATGGATTATTATTAAATGACAACCAATTTTTAGGGAATATTTATAGCTCCCTTTTTGCTTCATAACAGATATTTCAGAGCTTTTCCTTGAATTCCAGGGCAATCAAATATCATACTTATCATGTGATTGATTATACCGAGACTGTAGATGACCTGTGACTATAACACTGAATATCTTCACTGTAATATGGATTATACTGATATCTTTTTGTCACACCGAGCCTTAACTGTAAATACACCTTTATAACTCATTCTCCTCACTGCTGTGGTATCGAAATAATCTTATAAGAGTAGTACTGAATTGAGGCAGAGGTAATTTCAACACTGTGATGTCATTGAGATTGACCTTTCTTGTGAACTTGCACCTAGTTTAATTATTGGATTGTCTTACTATGATTTGAGCCTTTTTGACATAGGTCCTTTTAGAATGTTTCAAGTCCTTTCAAACTGCCTTTGATCATAACCATAGCTCTGATACCATGTTGAGAATTTAAGGGCTATAGATTAATACAAATTCTCTTCTTGATAACTACTTGTGAGCTTGCTGAGTTAATCCTTCATCAAGTCAATTATCAAAGTGCTTATACAAATGTAGAGACAAAATTAATCTTTCTTGTAACTGAGTATTTTGCAATAAGTTAGGAAGGTAAATCTCTAATTTACCTTCCTTACTTGAGGTTTCTGACTTTTACAATTCTTTCCTCAGAGATAACTTAATCATATCCTTTAGTCAATATCTCAATCTTCCAGTTACTTCAGCAATTATTAACCTTTAGCTACTTTTGTAGAATATGTCCTTCAGTTACCTTGGAAGGTGTATCATTCACTTCTTCCTTTAGATAAGTCTGCAATCAAAATTGTTCTTGTATTTGCTATCTTTCAAACGTTGTCACCTTCAGACTTATACGTAGACAATCTTGTCCTTAGATCTGATTTGTTATACCTTCAAACTAATACGTTATTCCTGTTCTTTCTTCCACCTTTTGTTAACTTCAAACTTGACTGTAATTGTTACTTAAATATCCGCAGTACCTCAGAGACAGATCCGCAAATCTGTTCTTTCTTTTAATGTGTTCTACCCCAGACGTTAACTTAATCTTTGCTCCCTTCTTTACGCTGTATTGCCTCAGTAGAATCCGCAAAACTTTCTTCTTTTGCACGTTGTATAACCTCAGTATCATCCGCAGATATGTTCTCTTAACCGCAACATATGTAGGGTATATATAGTAGTTCTAGCCAAGTAATTAAGCCGACCTTATAGCCATTAAGTAGGCCGACTTTAACATTTGTTTGTAGGCCGACTTCATAGGCACATCTTCAACATTTGTAAGCCATTCTTCTGTAACGTCCTGGAGGGTATTCTTCACTCCTTTTACATGACTCTTAATTACACTTATGTACCTAATAGACATCAAGAAGAAGTCTATAGACCTATACTAAGAATCTTGCTCATGAAACCCAAGAAGCAAGTAAACCAAAAATTCATTTTATTATTATTGACTTCATCTTTACATAAGTACATAATTACATAGTCATTATAAGGAAGACCTACCTAGTTACACTTTTCAACATTATAACTATATATAATTTTGATGTTTCTAGGTTGGAGATTGTACTATTTTCATTGGAGGATGCTACTATTGATGCGCACAAGGCTCTTGAGTTACTTGGTAGGATTCTCACAAAATTGGTTGTTGAAGGGATATTCTTTATTCAAGATATAACAAGGGAAATCAAGGATGGAGGTACATAGCCAGGAAGCTTATTAGAAACGAGGGGATTTTGAGGTATTTCTCAAGAAGAAAATTTCAAGGTAGTCTGCTCACAATTTTAATGCTTGATCAATTTTGTGGTTTATTTGTGATCTCTCATGTTGACAAGTGAATGGTTGGTTAGTTTTTAGCTTGTGCTCACATTAGTTGGTTCCTGAAGCTCGAGCACTTTATAACAAAAATAGGCAAAGTCAAACAACACAAATGGTCCACTAGCTCTCTTTTCATTTGCTAATATTATAATGAAGTTTTATTAGAGGCACTTTTTTTTTGTTTATTTTGGTTAGAAAAGGGTTTGCTCTTGGTTTTATGTGATTTTCAATTTATCGTATGTAGCATGTTGAGAAATGGGAAAGAATAACGTGACATTTATTTTGCAGAAATTGATGCTGAAGGAAAATTGCTTTGACATTGTTGATGTTAAGGTATATGTTGTATAAACTATTTATAGTCTAATTTATGTTATATTCTAGTGTTCATTGTCTTTCATTTCTTACAGTGCATTTTATTTTCTTTTGTTTTCAGAAAATGAAATCAGTATTGATGGTAAGAAGCATGAATTGAAAAAAGAGAAGAGCAATAACATTGGAGCGACAAATGCAAAAAGAGAGAGGAGAATTGGTCTGGTGATACCCTTAGAACCAATATTTCACATAAGACACACATATAAAGACTGATGATCAAGTCTTCAGAGTTGGTGAATTCACCTGTAATGCCTTGACAACACAACGATAATGTTTTGAAGTGATGAAACATCATTTCATGTGCAAATTGTAGTCCAACTAATATAAAGTTGGAAACTCATATTGTAATATTTTAACATTTCATATAATATAATTTATGTGGTTGAAATTATTTATAGTTGCACTTGATGTTGTTGAGTATTGTAATTAAAATATGCGACTTTGTGTTTTCATATTAGATGAACATGCACATTGTATGACATTTTTTAAATCATACAAATTAATTTATGTTGATTAATAATGAATACAAATAAAATGAATATGCGACTAAATTAGTCATTTATAATGATTATTAATGAAATGAATATAAACTACTAATTTAGTCGTTTATATAATGAATAAATGGCTATTGCAAATGATAAATTTGTGACTACAAATGATGACTAAATTTTGCATATATACGACTATTAGTAGCTAATTTACAGTATCTTATAACACGACTAAAATTTAGTCACATTTCTTCGGTTATTAATTGGTTTCAAACAATGACTAAAATTTGCATATATATGACTATTAGTAGCTAATTTACAGTATCTTATAACATGACCAACATGATGGTCATAGTTCTTTGGTCATTAATTGGTTTTCTCGGGTGATCATATAGTAATATATTTTGTTGTATATTTGGTAATTAATTGTGACCTTTAATGACCAAATGAATGACTAAATGAATGACTAAATCAGTGACCAAATGAATGACTAAATCAGTGACAAAATGAAAGACCAAATTAGTGACTAAATCAATGACCAAATCAATGACCAAATATACAACTAGATAACAAAATTGAGATAACCAATTAATGACTAAGCTAAAAACGACCAAAAGTTGGTCGCGTTATAAGATACTGTAAATTAGCTACTATTGGTCACCGACCGAAAAATAGTCATTTATATGCAAATTTTAGTCGTTTTTTAGTAACAAATTAGCCATTTTGTACTAGTGAGTGGAGCAAATGCATTTAATGTGAAAGGAGTGGAGATCATGTCTCATTAATGGGAAAGATCATGGAGGTTGAAGTAGTCAACTAAGATCATGGAAGGAATCAAATGTAAGATCATAGAGCATTCATGATGAGATGATGGAGGAGTAGTGCATTTAATGCACACATGATGGAGAGGGTGATCATTACATTCACACATGATGGAGATCATGGAGAGCCAATGCAGTCAACATGGAGGCCTATGTTCACATGTACAACGCAGTTATGAGGTGGGCCAAGGCATGGGAAGGTTCAAAAAATATATAATGAAGATGAAGGAAACATTGGAGGAAAGATTTTGGATTATTGATTTGTGATCTGTTTAGATCTAGATTTGTCATTTGACATTCCATGCACTGTTATGTTGTTTAGTTAAGTCTGCAATGTTGTTTAGCACAGGGTTTTCCCGAGCGGGAATCCCACCTCTTTCCTTGAGTGATCTCTAAGAAAGAGTGTTTGCACTACATTCATCATCAGGCATTGCTGCCATATTGTTCCTACTTTTTGCAAAACATTCATATCCATAAATTGCACATTTCTGAAGATCAGTTTGAGAGGAGGAGATTGTCCTTCAATATTTCAATTGAGGAACCGATGAAGGATTCATCCTATCACCTTGAGCTTCAATATTAGCCTTCCAGTGCTTTAGATCTATATCAGGCATCAAGCCATCTATTATTAATCTCCCAGCAACAACACTACCATCAATAATTGCGCAGTCCATTCTTGTAGATCCAAGGGAGAAGCGAAGTTGCTAGAATTTTAGCTAGTAATCCAATGGAGGACCATTCCTTCACATTTTATTCATTATTTCCATCATTTCTGAGCTAAATTTCATATCTTAGCAGCAGACTAGAGAGCCTTCTTCCTTTACAGTGAAGTTTTTATGAGTAGTTATGTAGCGGCAACTGCAATCTTTAGAGGAGGATTGAGGAGCTAGATCTTGAGCTTCTAGCTTGAGGATCTAGTGAAGGGATTAGACCTTCAAGCTTAGATCTAACCTTGTGACATATTTCAGCCATATATTTGTCAGATCTAACTTCAGATCTGCATACCCAATAGTTGTATAGTGAAACCCCAAGAGGGTTATTTTCTTATATTGACAGATCTGATAAATACTTTATGGGTTATCTTTGGTTGCCATCATAGAGCCCAAATCTAGAATCTTGGCATAATCAGAGCTCTAGATTTTCGTAGATCTGCATTTCCCTTTTCAGAAAACAGTTATCTTTACATCATCAATTGAAGGGACAGCATAGTATTGCTTCCAGCAGCTCTCCAATTACGCAGTGCCTGCTTTGGCATCTTTTCAGGGTCATTCTAGCCTATGTATTTTGATTGAGTGCATCTATATGAGCACTGTTGTACTATTTATCCATATCTATAGATAATAAAAGGCTCACCTATTCTATATATTCTATGATTGTTGAATCTTTACATGTACATTTTCTGTGTTACAAATATTGTGTTTGTGTATCAATGCATTATTCCCTTTTGGGATATTACATACAACAAATATGTCATCAGAAGAAGGAGAGCCTCTCACAGAGCGGGAGAAGTAGTATCTTAATAGAAACCGAGGGTATGATTATACAAAAAACAAAGAAAATAAAGGAAAAACTTCAATATCAGGAGAGATGGATAAAAAGGAGTTTCCCAAGCTTCTTCTCCAAACCATGTAGGATATTTCCCAAGAAATCAAAGAGATGAGGATGGAGAAACATAAAGAATCCCATAGAGAGTTTCTACATGGAGAAAACTCTGACATTTCACACCACAGGTATGAAAAACCAGTAAAGCAACAAGTTTCCCAATGCTCCATTATGCCTACATTTCTAGTAGTGGGAAATGGAGGTGGAGGACCCCAAGAACAAGAGACTCTTGAAGACTATTTTCTAGAGTATGAGTCTCAATCTCAGAGATTCAAAGATAATCTGAAGTTTCAGGAGTTTTTCCAGATCAAGGAAAATAGGAGACCCCGAAATAGCAATAGAAGTGGAGGGTACATGCAGAACAATTATCTATAGCATACAACGGGTAGATTTTTTCTGCATGCTTTTGATGGGTCATCTAAGTGCACAGCCAAGTATTCGGTGGAGAAACTAGATATCTATTTTCAGTTGAACCAAGTACCGGAGATTGAATCCATTAAGATAGCAGTGATGCACCTTGAGGGTGAGGCACATGATTGGTGGTTTCATGGTATTTATACATTGGGGCATGCCAATGTGACTGCATATTCAAAGTTCACTCAAAGGTTAGTAGAGAGGTTTGATCGAAGAGACCCAGAGGAAAATTTTATTGAGCTAGCCAAGCTTAAGTAGTCAGGTAATCCATAGACCTATATCTCTGAATTTCTAATACTTTCTTTCATGGTTCTAGATTTATCTGTAGCTAGGAGGGTTTATATGTTCATAGATGGGATAGTAGAACCTCTACATGGTTTGGTTAAATCAAATAAACGAACTACACTCCAAGATGCTATTGAGAGGGCTAGAAATTTAGAGGATGCTTTGCAAAGAGAAAGAGCTCCATTTCAGCAAAGGCCCACCTTTCAGTCAAAGGGGAAATATGTGAAGGTTCTTCCTCCAAAGAAGAACTAGAAAAAAGGGTCTCTTAATGATGATGTCCGAAGATACTTGAGGAGGAGGAAGCTTTGCTTCACATGCCAAGAACCATGGGCACCAGGGCATTAGTGTGTTGCAGGGAAGGTCCACTATATAGAGGTATTCTCTGATAGTGATGAGGATGAATAAGAGGAGCCAAAAGGAGAAAAAAGTGTTGTGGTAGTAGGGGAGGATCCACCACCACCAGGGGGTGGGAATGGGGCGTTTGATCCAATTGGAGGAGGCCTTGCATATTTGCAGGGAGTACCCAAGTATTTTACTTTGAGAGTCCAAGGTACCATTCAGGAGCATCGAGTGTCAGTGTTGATTGATAATGGGGCTACCCACAATTTTATTGATGTTGAGTTAGTGCAGAGGAGAGGAATACCCACTGATGATTTTGAGGGATTCTCAGTGTTGGTTTTGAGAGCCCGAACCATGCAGTGTATGAAGTATGTCTCGGCATTGTCGGTAACCTTAGGGACATATACTTTGAATGATCACTTCTTTGTGGTCGAAATTCCTAACACCAATATGATATTGGGTGTGTAGTGGTTGATTACATTAGGGAAGGTCACCACAGAATGGGAGACTTTGCAAATGGAATGGGTAGATAAGAAGTGTGGTAAGCATCATATGATCAAGGGAATGCACACTTATACACCCCAGGTAGCCTTTGCACATAATATGGAGCCTGATTTTCATAGTGGGAGCAAGGACACATCAGTCCAATCAGAAATACAGTTGACTCTGAACCATGATGATGTATTATTTGGAGGCATTCCACCAGGAAGGTCCCCAGACCAGGAGTTGGTTAAATATTTCTCACAACAAGTTGCACCATTCATAGATCTGGTTGAGATGGGAGCCTTGCATGAGTCTAGCATAGTGCAGAGGGTCTTTGGTAAGCTCAAGGAAGAGATGGATATTTTCCTATTATTGGTATTACTAACTCCCACCAAGCCTCCTGTGCTAAGAGGTGATGTTTCAGGAGTGGATGATGGCACAATAATGGGGAAAAGGGGCTACTGCATAGCTTTTGAGAGTCAGAAGATACTTACACATAGGAGGGATTCTTCCATATATGAAAATGGGTTGTTGGAATTCATGCACAAATTGTCCAAACTCAAAAGGTTGTTGATGGCAAATAACTCTCAAGTGAAGACTAACCACCCTAAACTTCACCCTGTACTTAAGCAGATGCAGTTGCAAGTGAGGCAAAAAAAGAGGGATAGCATTATTCCGGCATGTAGCTTTGGCATTGAGCATGTCAAAGGGGGTAGAAGTGAGGTGATAGACACCTTTTCAAAAAATCCCATGACACTGTCATTGTTGAGTATGGATCCACATTGGGAGTCTCAACTATTGGTGGAGTATTCCAAGGATCACTTCACATGTGAAGTGCTTGATGGACAGGTGACGGATTAAAGGTATAGAGTGATGGGTGGAGTCATCTATTACCAAGATAGGATATTCTTGACTAGAGATTCTAAGCTCAAGGAGAATATTCTACATACAACACATGATTCACTCCTTTCTAGTCACCAAGATTTCATGGGGACATATCAGGCCATTGGGGAGATATTTTCATGGGAGGGTCTCAAGGAGGATGTGCTCCAGCATATCAGGAGATGTATGGTTTGCTTGAAGAATGAGGAGGAAAAAAAATACCCTGAAAGTTTTTTACAACCACTTACCTTCCCGATAGAGAGATGAGGGAGCTCATCTATGGACTTCATCACCATATTTCCAACAGTACATGGTAAGGGTTGTGTCTTTGTAGTTATTGAAAAAATAACAAAGTATTTGCATTCCTTTGCCATTTATTTATAGTGAATCGCTCCAGAAGAGGGAAAGCCTCTATTTATACTTCATGGTCTTCTTGGAGCCTCAATCAGTGATGGGGATGGCCACTTCCTAGAAGAATTTGGGCATATGTTGTTTTTTTTGGGGTGTACTCAGTTGACACCAAAAATAAGTTACTACCCCCAGGAAGATGAGCAGACGAGGTCAGCACGAAAGTGGCTAGGAAGCTACTTACCACAATGTGCTCTGGGGCAACAAGGAGCAAAACTGCGCTAGTTCCACTTAAGGGGCTATTATCAGCATCATGTATTTCATATGGCAGTCAGTGTATCTCTATTTCTGATACCATATGTTGATGATGTTTTAGTCACTATTGTTAGAATGGTTTGGGTAAGAAAGGTTCTTGGAACCAAGTATTGGATCCTAGAGAGTCAGGATGTATTCTGGTCTCTTGAGGACAACATTGCTACAGCCCGAGATTAGCAGGAGTTCTACATAGATCATGGATGGGAGGAGAGACAACGTAGGGTGGATACCTTGTTCTATCTCTACTTTCAGACATATAAACCATTCATATTGTAGAAGAATGAGATTGAGGAGTTTCTCTGTGGGCCACACATGGTGATCCATCTTGTTGGAGGAGTAGCACATGGGTTGGAGCTTCTCGTCGGGAGTAATAACTCCCAAATTATGTCCCCTAAATCAATGAATATTAGGCAGGTAGATAGGGTCACCATGTAGAAATTTGAATAAATTTTAAATTATTCACCGAGATTATCCTAATCACACACTATTTGAGCTTCATGCATAATACATAACCTCTTCTACTATTGATCATCAATTTGCGGAAATATAAACAATCGCATGCGCACATTAAAACCATAAACAATCACACATATAAACACAGTATTTATGGGAAAGCTTAAAGCTGAAAACCCCCAAATATATGTATATTATAATGATAGAGATCATGTAACAATCATTGTACAAACTCCTCACAAGCTCTCAGTACAATCTCCAATTGTTACACACTACACAAGCTCAGATCATACAAAACACATGCTCCAATCTGCTCCACCTGTTAGCCTGCCTCTACTGCGCAATCCAAGATGAATAATTGCACATCCTGAGTTCAAATCCCTCTGGTATGTACTGCGCAATCCTCATTGGCATCTCCATCAATGTGTGGTGCAAACTCATGCACCATTATAGTCACAACTGATAGTCACACTGCTCTTTCACCTACCTCTTCACTGGTCTCCACTGAAACTATCCATGCACTGAAGTTAACTGATGTATTCTTTAGTTGATTTATGAGTTAATAATTAGTGAATTGATTAATAATTAATTCACACCACTCTCACTAGTGTATCAATCAGTTAGACTAGATACAACTAGCTCAACTATGTTTAACTGAGTTAAACTGAATACAACTCCACTAACTTCCTCAATCAACTCCACCAAACTCTGTCACATGAGTTCTAACTGAAGTCAACATGCAATAGCTCCACTAAACCTTAGGAATTATCACGGATATGGATTATAGGCAGCCCTATCTGCCCTATGTTATTTCAAATTTTCTCACAGTGAGCGCCTTAGGTAAAGATATCAACATCCCCATCACCTCAGCTACCTCAGCAAAGGAAGATAATAGCAGAAAATAACATGATCTTATGCACAATCTACGATATGATGATCACAGGATGTCAATGTGTTTATATCTATCATGAAATACTGGATTAACCGAGATTTTGATGCAACTCTGATTATCACAATATATCACAGTAGGATCTAAGTGTGAACCGAACAACCCGACCAGGATCTTCCTCATCCATATAGCCTCGCATGCAGCCAAACTCGCTGCCATATACTCGGCCTCTGCTGAACTGAGTGCCATGGATCTCTGCTTCCTACTGTACCAAGAAAATGCTATCGACCCGATACTGAAAA
Source organism: Pinus albicaulis (assembly GCA_034641835.2). Classification (NCBI taxonomy): domain Eukaryota; kingdom Viridiplantae; phylum Streptophyta; class Pinopsida; order Pinales; family Pinaceae; genus Pinus; species Pinus albicaulis. The sequence goes on along the minus strand of JAXQQM020062368.1, from coordinate 38,644 downwards.
TACCTCCAGATGTGCTCTTTCTGTCCGTTGGGCTCCCTGCCCAATCTGCATCCGTGAAGCCACACAGCTTCACCTCATCCGACTGTCTGTACCATAATCCATATCCCGATGTGCCTCTGAGATATCTCAATACATGCTTCCCCACCTTCCAAAAGAGCTTGGTAGGCTTAACCATAGCTTGTGAAAGCTGGTTAACTGCATAGCATATGTCGGGTCGTGTATTGACCAGATACATAAGCGACCCCACCAACTGTCGATAAACAGTGGCATCCACTACCTCCACCGAAGTAGCATCCTCCTTCCTCCAACCTCCAGGAAGAGGAGTATCAACAGGCTTGCAGCCATGCATGTTGAACTTCTCCAGTATCTCCCGGGCATACTTACCCTGAGAAACAAACAGTCCATCACTGCACTGCCAAATTTCCAATCCCAGGAAATAATGGAGGCCCAAGTCCTTCATCTCAAACTCTTTTGCAAGATCCTCCTTGCATGAGAGTATCAACAGCTCATCACCTGTCAAAATTAAATCATCTACATAAAGTACAATGATCAACCCAACACCTCCATCAAAATCTAGTATAGATTGGGACACACTTACTCCTCTTGGAAGTCAAGTCCAGTCAGGCATCTTCGTCTATCCGTGTGTACCAAGCACGAGGTGCTTGTTTCAACCCATACAACACTCTCTTGAGCCTGCACACATGCGACTCGCTGCTGAAGATATCGAAACCTTCGGGCTGCTCTATGTATACCTCCTCCTCAATGACTCCATTGAGGAACACAGTCTTCACATCCATCTGATGAATGTGCCACCCCATCTGTGCTGAGAGAGAAAGAATCATCCGTATGGAAGAATACCTTACGACAGGAGCAAAGGTCTCCTCATAATCGATCCCCTCTATCTGTGAGAAGCCTCGGGCAAAAAATCTTGCCTTGTACTTCTCCACACTCTGATCCGATTGCACAGCACTTTGTGGTCCATCTAGAACCCTATTGATTTCCCCTTAGTGCCGGGACAATCTCCCATGCACTGTTTCTGACAATCGAATCATACTCTTCCACCATGGCATCTACCCATGCGGGATCCTCCACAGCTTCCTCGAAAGAGGATGGCTCTGTCATGATACACTTTCTCACAAGAGCCATGTATCCAGTGTACCGATCAGGTGACTGTCTCTGTCTGCGCTGTGATGTAGGTGCTCCTACAACCTTCTCTGCATCTTGAGCCAGTCGCTCAGCTTCTGTAGTGCGCTTCCGCCCTCTGATGGTTGGCGCTACATGAGTGGTCTCTTCCACTCCATGAACCTCCTCTTGTGGCTGATCCACATCTTGAGGCTCATCCTTAGGAACTAATAGCTCCTCATCTGCATGCAAGTGTGGCTCCCTCTCAAGCGAACACTTCATGGCTTTCTCCTCCTGAAATTTGATATCCCACGTCCTTCCATGATCCTTGCGAGTATCTAGAAAAGCCACACGATAGTTGTAGGGTGTATCGATGTACCCCACAAATATCCCAACCTCCACCAGTCGGCTCCCGACTTCTTTACGGCATCCTTCGTCACATGAATGTAAGCAGGTGAACCAAAAATCCTCAAATGAGAAATATCAGGCCTCTTGCCAGAAAACGCCTCCTTCGGTGGACTCATGCCAAGAATCTTGTGAGGACAACGGTTCTGCACATACACTGTTGTATTGCATGCCTCAGCCCACAAGTGAAGGGGTAGGCCCTGATCATGCAACATCGCCCGTGCAGCACCCACGATCGGTCTGTTCTTCCGCTCAGCCACCCCGTTCTGCTGTGGGTTATGGGGTGCGATGAGCTCTCTCGGCAATTCCTTAGTATCTTTAAAATTACTTGAATTAAGCGATGAATTCACCACCATTATCACTCATGAAGCCTTCACACCCTTTCCCGATTCTTTACGAACAGTGCCTTGAACTCATAGAACTTTGAGTATGTCTCACTCTTCTTACAAATTGTAGATCGGCCTGTAAAGAAAATGTGCAACAAATATCACATAATACGTAGCACATTGTGAAGCTCACCGAAAGAGTCCACACACATACGTATGAATTCTCTCTCAAGGATCGTCGTGGCGCGACTATCCTTCTCGTGAAAGGTAAGCTTTACAAATTTTCCCAAGAGTACACCCCTTGCATTGATTTATTTGTAAAGAGTGCCTTTAGGAAGCCCAGTAGAAATCTGCTGCAGTATCTTCAAAGCTCCATGGTGAAGGTGGCCCAATCTCCGGTGCCACAACTCTCCATCATCCCGGCTCACCACTCCTTTTGCCTTGCCTGCCATTGCTGCACAGCCATCTACCTGCAATTGATAAAGTTTCTTAACTCAAACCCCTATCCTCCGGGTCTCACCAGTTTCCTTAATGCGCAGGAAAGCCTTTCCCTCGCTAAAGACAACATCATATCCCTTGTCTTCTAACATCGCCATAGAGATAAGATTCTTCTTCAATCCTCGAACATGCATCACTTCCTTCAATCTAAAGGGTTTACCAGACTCCCTCTCAAAGGAAACGGTACTGATACCGGTCGCATTGTATCTACCATCATCGCCCATCTTTATGTGCACTCCAAGATCTTTCTCATCCAGATCAATAAACAAATATCGATCTCCTGTCATGTGAAAAGACGCACCACTGTCTAGAAACCATACTAAACCCATCACACTTGAAACCAAGCATGCAATCAGTGAAAAATCCAGCTCAAACTGTGAGGCCCTTTATTCTCTCCAGGCTGTTCAATGAAAATGGTGAAGCACAGCATTTTCTTCTTCTGTGGACAATTAGTGGTGTAATGTCCATGTTGGTGACAGTGAAAGCACTTCACCTTGGACATGTCCTGCTTCTTGCCTTTCGCACCAGAATGAGAAGCTTTCTTGCTCTTCCCCTTCTTTGCTTTGGCAGCCAAAGCGCAATTCTCTTCATCAGAGTTCTTTGATGAATATCTGTCCCTGGTACTCCGCCTTATCTCCTCTTGCACAAGATCCGACCAAAGTCGCTCCCATCCTGGAAATTTCTCCCGACCATTGACAGAGTCCTGATAGGAATGCCAACTCTTCAGAAGCCCAAGGAGAGCCAAGCTCACCAAGTCCTCATCATCAATAGTCACCCCCACACTTCCCAGCTCATCCCTGCATTGGATGAACTTCGTGAGGTACTTGGGCATACTGTCGCCTTTCTCCATCTTTATGTTCCTAAGTTTGTCCTTGAGCGCCAACTTCCTCTGGTCGCTCTTGATTTGTAATAAATATGTCAAGGCTTTCCACATCAAGAATGGAGAAGCCTTACCATGCAGGCTGGACAGTATGTGATCCTTCACGCCCTCCAACAGAATCCTTCGACACTTTGCTGTCTTCTTTTGCCAAGCCTCAATTATGGCAGCATCGCTAGAAGTAGGCATTGGGACTTCAACATCTATGAACTCCTTCAACCCATTGTCATCTAACACCACCTCCATCCTGTCCTTCCATGCAATATAATTCGAGCTGCCCTCAAGGGCATACTCCAATCGCAATCCGTTGAAAGACATCTCAACTTCGACACCAAGAAAACACTGCTGCAAATTCGAATTCCACCAGCACAAAACTCAACCGCTTTAATGTTTTGCAATTGCTCCAATGATCAATACTGCTCCGATACCATGTAGAAATTTGAATAACTGTTAAATTATTCACCGAGATTATCCTGATCACACACTATTTGAGCTTCATGCATAATACATAACCTCTTCTACTATTGATCATCAATTTGTGGAAATATAAACAATCGCATGCGCACATTAAAACCATAAACAATCACACATATAAACACAGTATTTATGGGAAAGCTTAAAGCTGAAAACCCCCAACTATCTATATATTATAATGATAGATATCATGTAACAATAATTGTACAAACTCCTCACAAGCTCTCAGTATATTCTTCAATTGTTACACACTACACAAGCTCAGATCATACAAAACACATGCTCCAATCTGCTCCACCTGTTAGCCTGCCTCTACTGCGCAATCCAAGATGAATAATTGCACATCCTAATTTTGAATCCCTCTGGTATGTACTGCGCAATCCTCATTGGCATCTCTATCAATGTGTGGTGCAAACTCATGCACCAGTATAGTCACACTGCTCTTTCAGCTACCTCTTCACTGGTCTCCACTGAAACTATCCATGCAATGAAGGTAACTGATGTATTCTTTAGTTGATTAATGAGTTTATAATTAGTGAATTAATTAATAATTAATTCACACCACTCTCACTAGTGTATCAATCAGTTAGACTAGATACAACTAGCTCAACTATGTTTAACTCAGTTAAACTGAATACAACTCCACTAACTTCCTCAATCAACTCCACCAAACTCTGTCACATGAGTTCTAACTGAAGTCAACATGAAATAGCTCCAATAAACCCTAGGAATAGCGTAATTCCTTCTGTCAGCTGCATGTGCCACTTCTGTGCACTCAACTGAAGTGCTCCAAGAGGATAAGATAATGTTTAGAGTCCAAATATTATTAAGAGCTAATAATATTCGACATATCTATTTTTAGACTGGCAATCTAAAAATAGATTTCGCCCAGTATGTCTAAAAATAGAAGTCCATCTATTTTTTCCGACTTGACCAACCATCCACAAATAGCATCCTGCAACTCATAGAACATGATCCTTATGTCTAAAAATAGACTGCTTAAAAAGTACCTAATTTTTAGGTGAAGCTGACTCCTTTCCACTAAGCTCATCATCTTATTACAATCTCAACACACATCTAGATTAAATCTCAGCCCTGTGGAGATAATATCTTCTTGATTATGTGGGCCATTTGGTTTTCTCACCAAAGGCTAACTTGGACACTTGGGAGGAGTAGCTAAGGGGAAGATTGATGGGAGAACATCTGATTCAGTGGAGAAGCTTATTGGATGTGGATGCCGCTAGGAAAGGGGAAGTGATTTTTCAGCATTCATCCTTGCGCTTGCTTGAGGACAAGAAACATTTGAGAGGGGAGGACTGTAATATTCCTAATTAGCTTCCAGCTAGTTGGAATATTAATTTTTTCTTTTGTCATTTATATATATGAATAAGAGGGTAGGGAGACCCATAAATCTGTTTAGTAGGAATAAAACCACTTCTAATGTGAATGTGGATCATTTTATCAGTTGAATAAATCACCCTTAGGTGTGAATAGAGGTTGAAGTATGTGGATGGGGTCAAGTTTGACCAAATCAATAGCACTGGTATGGAGGTAGTGGAGTGTTATTGAGAGACAATGCAGTGTTAGTGGGAGGAAGTCTCCATGAGAGTAGCATATTTAATGTGTGGGACCAAGGGTGAGGAGGTTCAAAAATCATATAAGGAAGGGGATGGCAACCATAGAGGGAATTCTGATTATTGTTTATTTTTGGTCTTTTATGAATTTTTGCACGCTTCAGTTGTTTAGCAGAATCTATTTTGTTATTTAGCACAAGGGTGTTTCCAAGAAGAAATTACACCCTCATCCTCGGGGGACTTTGAGTGCCCACTCAGGAGAGGTTCATTGATATTCATTTCCACTATCTGGCATTAGGCCAAGCTTCATCCATCATTCATAGCGCAATCTCCTTCAGGCTTGCGTTGTTTTGCAGGGAAGTAGCAATGTAGGGTTGATAGACACAATTTCTAAGCTTGTTTTCCTGTGAAGGGAGAAACCCTTCATCCGAGAGGATAGCAAGGAAGTTCCTTGAGCATTATTCCACCATATGGAATTAGGAAAAGTAATATACATCATCTACAATGCAGTATCCTTCAGAAACTACGTTATTTTGCAGGCCAGTTTGCAGGGGAGGGTAAAGTACCCAAGTTCTTGACCTTGTTTCCCAATGAGGGGAGAAACCCTTCATCCATGAGGTCAATGAGAAGGGGCATCAACCATTTTCACATCATATCATACACATCCTAGTATTTGTCCAACTACATAGCATTATCCAGCCCTCAGGATGCATTTTTCATTTTGTGTATTTCTGGAAACCCTTTATGGGTTGTCTTGGGATTGTGCTAGAAATCCTAGGTCTCTGATCTTAGTATTTTCTGAGCACTATATCAGAAGATCCATGTAATTTCATTTATAGCAGTAGTCAGTCCCATCAAAAACTTCATTTTTATAGCCTCCGAAATTTTTTATAGCAGTTGTTCTTCATATTTCATGTACTAGGTCCTTAGAGGCTTATTTTTCCTAGTTTGAGTGTCTTTTTCCTCAATCTCGTGTACACATTTTCTGCTATAATGTATAATAAAATGGCTCTATTATATGATCTTATTTGATGTGTTTATATTTCACTGCATTTTCCAGTTTTATGTTCTATATTCCTATTTTTCCTAATTTGGAATATTACACTATGCGACCCTGTGACTAGGTCGACAGGTCGCATCCCCTGCACGCTAAATCCTTTGTGACCATTGCAGGTAGCAGCTACCTAAAAATTATTGGTGAAACCTACCCTGTTGGTCACTTGGCACCCCAGACCGGCCAAGGCATTAGTTGGTTTAGATAGTTGATTTTCTCTATAATGTTTTTGCCTCCATGTCGTTTGTCTTATCATGGGATTGTTTCTTGAACATGCCAGGTGATGTTGAAGCTAAGCTCGATTGTGTATATAGCTCCTCAGACTCAAGTGATATGGGTCCCCCAGCAATATGCATATGGCACAAGATCCCAAAAATTGATCCCCTATAAAGAAATGTACCTCTAGTGATGACTCCCACCTATGGAGACACAACTTGCATCTTTGGCTAGAACGCTAAGATGTCTTGGTATGACCTGTATGAAGAATTTGCAAGATAGGAGCTTTCAGAAGACCTAGCAGATCGCCAAGTGTACCTACAAATGAAGAGGTCTAAGATACATTATGTTGCAGCTCACCCTCCAATCTTCCCATGTGCAAAAGTCATTGACTGGATTCTGCAAAGAACAGATTCTAAGCATTGGGTGATAAGAGACTCCACTGAGGTGGCCTTTTCCAACCTTTCCCTAGGAGATGCCAACGTGTACTAATATCTACCAAACAAAGAAGAATCCTTCAATTCTAGATGGATAGTAATGCACGATGTGCCAGTTCACAACACCCTAAAGAACTGGTGGGAAGACCCCGAGAAGTTCGAGTAGAAAAAGGATCAGGAATATAAGACGGAGGGTCTTAGAAAGGTTTATAGGCTCTTCAGAGATATGATGTGCCAGATGTATGGAAGATAATATGCTACCACCTTCATTGGGGCATGGGTTCCCCTAATTCACCCAGTCACTACTTATGGCACTTGCTTCAACTGGGCCCAGTTGCTAATTTCAACTCTGAGGGAAAACATATCAGCAACACAGGTTCCGAAAGAAGGGTTAGCGTCAGAATTGTACATGGCTTCCTATAGATGTGGTTTTTTCATGGGGCCATTTTTATCAGTGGTCACATAACTGAAATGCAGCAATCAGAGGACCTATCCACAAGGACATGAAGATTTTTTGGGATTCGAGGTACAAGTAGGATATTGACCTTATCTTGGAAAATTTTATCAACGCACTCTACCATTTGATTTTCGAGGAATATCCACCTTGCATGTAAAGAAGAGCCATGGAGACCATCACGAAGGTGGCTCACTGGTTTCACATTCGAGAAGGCACCCTCATCAGGGTTTTTGGATCCTTCAAGCAGCCCCATGCTTTGTTGAGATTCCTAATTGAAAAGTTGCTACTGCAAGAAGTATGCTACTAGATGTCGAGTGGTTTCTCTAAAATTTTGAGAAAGGGTAAGAAGAACCATGACCTACCATCCCACTCACCATCAATGCCTACACAGTCAAGGATTTCAAATAAGTGGAGGCGGAGGCCGAAAAAATAAAAGGATTTCACTTCTTAAACTTGGATTCCATTCCTATGACCCAAAATGGATCATACCTACACACTGCAAATGGACCAAGTTCAATTGGACTTATCAGCACACTGAAACGAAATTGGAAGACGAAGTAAGGAATTGGTATAATGCACTTAGGCATGCGGCCCCTGAAGAGGATTTTGAAGTAGATGGAGGCCAAGGGGAATGTTCCCAGGATGACCTAAGCCTGCAAGACAGAGCTTCTGCCACGAAGTGGAAAACACAGACAGGAGGGGCTTCTACCTCCCAGCCTAAGAAACTGAAGAATAGTGTAGGTAAATATTCCCTTAAAAATTTGGAAGAGGAACGGGAGAAACAAACCTTGGAACAACGAAGTGCCACCCTTGCAAAGAAAAAACAGAGGGAGGAATAACTTAAAAGAACCTAAGATGCCCTGGCCCAACAAAAAAAAGAGGAGAGCCAAAGGAAGCAGGAGGAAGAATAGTGAAAGAAGTATCAGGAGGAATAGAGAAAGAAGCAACAGAAATAAGAACATAAAAGGAATAAAATGGAGGAAGCATGCAGGAAGAAGGAAGAGGAATTGAAAGAAAAATAAGAAGAAAAAAGGAAGAAAGAGGGAGATATCAAGATGAAATAAGAACATGACAAAGATGAAGCACATAAAATAAGAATGGAAGAAGAATCCCAGAAACGACAGGAGGAGGTAGCTAAAGAAGTTGAAGGAGGTGAATCACAACCTTTGAAACTCTGTAAATGAGCAGATCTGCCCTTGATCAATATACCCCTAGTGACTTCCATGACAGGTAGGCACTTTCCCCTCTCCAAGCTAGGTCTCTCGAGAGAACAAGAGGATGGTACTATACTTGACAAGGTTGTCCTATGATCAATACACTCACAAGATTAGGTAGGAAAGAAGAAAATGTATTGCATGGAATCCAGCTGAGCCTATAGAGGTTACAACTGAAAAGGACATAGTCTTGGATACCTGAACGAACCCCATAATGATAGCATCATTTGAGACCTATTTCATAGCTGCTGCTGAAGAGAACATCTGGAAAATGAGCAGGGAAATCCTACAGCTGCAAAATAGGATCTGTATAACTTAGCAGAAGGCTAGCCAAGCAGAAGAAGAGAAAAGAGCCTTGGAAGCAGAGAATCAAACACTTCAGCTCACACTCACCCAAGTTGGCAGGCTTCAAGTTTCGATTCAAGGAGAATTGGACATCATGAGCAGAACCATGGTGTTGGTCCATGAAGAGATGATGAGGCTAAGACAAATAGTCGCTCCCTTAGCGAGAGCCTAAGAAGATACGAGAAATAAATCTGCCCAGTTGAAGGATGCCTCAACAACACTTGAAAAAATATTAGAGTGGTCCGTGAAGTACCCACAAGCCCCTGCCATACTACCAAAGAGGGATTTGATCCGTGCCCAAAATGACAAGATACAAATGCGTATGAAATTGCAATCCCGAGACAAGCACGTAAAAGATGTGGACAAAGTAATGACCGCATACGAACATCTCATCAACGACATCGACTCAATGGCAGAAGTTCATCACATACTCTCCACGGGTACACTAACCCAGTAAAATAGTTGAGAAGAGGTATTACAGAAGATCCAGTCATTCCTAGAACTGATCAGACAGGTAGCCAATGCAAAGGACCTTCTATTTACCAAGGAAAACATTACACAATACGTCGCAGAGCTAGTTATAATTTACACAAAGTTGGCCTCACTTTCCAATCAAATCAATTCGAAGAAGCACATGATGGTTCCCGATGCCCTTGAATGCCTGCATAGACTCGAGGAAGACATGCCTCAACTCACCCCAATAGCCGCTGAATACCAAGCCTAGAAGGCATATCTCAAGGAGCAGTTTCTGGTGGAAACTCCAGCCTTTTCTATCACCAAGCTGCTACCCTGAAAAAAATGGATGGAAAGTGTTGTAAAGCTCAGGTAGCAAGTCGCAACTTCTGCCAAGTCGCAAGTCACAGATGCCTCCAGGTCACAGGTCGTGGCCTGACCTAGGTTGCAAGTCATAGGTGCCCCCAAGTCGTAGGTCATCCCAATAGTCAGGGAGATGAAAGGTCGGGGGGTAACCCAAAAGTCATTTTTTCCCTACATGTACTACCTCATGAGAGATTGTAAGAAGACTTTTTGCTTGGACTCTTAAGAGAGATAATTATATAGTATTGAATGTACATTCTTGGAATGAATACAAAGGAGTTTTTGGATCTCACTATTGGATTTGACAGAGGCTTTTGTGTGATGACGCTATGAATATAGTCTTTTTGAATGAATGATAATTTCCTTAACTGATTGGTGTACATTTCTATTTATGCTTGTCTATGTATTTGAGTTCCATTTGATATGTGGATGATGTATAATGGGTTAATGTAGGGATATGTTAATGACCTAGTTTGTTGATATATGCCTAAATCTTTACTAAAATGTGCTTATATGATGAAGAGGCACTTGATCATAGTGAACTATTTCTCGTATGTTTAAAGTGGATCTCCATATGATTATGAGCTTACTGAAGTTTTGTTAACAATGCTTTCCTTAAGTTCCATGCTTTAAATTTCACTTTGCTATTCATGGTATTTTGTTTCACAGGGTATTCGTCGATCACTAACTTTGTTTCATTCAACATCTGTACATTCCTATAACTGTGAGTCTCCTCTCTGTCTGAGAAAAGGTATATCTCTTACCAATATGACAGCAACTTTGCCCACATACCAAATGGGATCCCTACAACAAATGGTGTAGATTCTAGTTGGGATTCTACAATAGGGAGATCCCCTCACTGTTGGCGAGTCACTTTTACCTGTCAATAGAATTGGCGCTAGAAGGAGGGCCTGATGTCAGGTTCCCAGTAATATAGTAACATCCCTTTGCAAACCCCTCAAAACCCGTTTATAGGTCTGTCCCAAAGAGATATCGGTTTGCTTAACACTGGTGCTCCACCCCTTGAGAAATCATTCTATGAAATCATGACAGACCAGTTGAGAGCTTTGTGTATGCTTTGTCGTGATCTCGTCAGACGTCTCTAGAGCCTCCCTAATATGAATTCCCTATCCAGCCCGCGAACATCTGAGACACATCATACCCGCTAGGGTTTCCTAGTCAATTCAATACCTCAAATTATAATCCTGATGCTCGAGGACTATGTGGATGCAGTGGATCGGATCTCAGCTGAAAGCCCCGAGAGCCCCCAGGGAATCAATGTGGAAGGCTCCGAGAGCACTGCCACAAGGGTCCTCATTATTCCCCAACAAAATACCAGTGCCGAGGTTAATCCTCCTTTGCACGATAATACCCAGGGGAACAACCTAGGGGGGGCACCAGAAGAGGTCGAGGGAATATAGGCCGGGGAAATGGTCGAAATACAGACCAAACCCACCACCTCCACTGAAACAGAAACCGACAGCCTTTTATTTTCAATGGGAATTTCAACGATTTCAGAAATTTAAGGCACTATAGGAATATTGAAAATTTGAGGATTTCCCGAAATCAAGACATGCACTCCCAACACGAGGGCGAAGGTTCCAGGTCTGGCGTTAGGAGCGAATCTGAAAATGAATCTGAGCACATCATGATTCCATGCTTTCGCAGGGCAAGGCGGATGAAACCCCTCGCCTGGATGGCACAATCCCCTTTGGGCATCTCAGGTCCACTTCATGACATGCCCCAACACCCGGAGAAACATTTACCCAAGTTCGATCTTGAAAGGGGGACATTAGCCAGAGATCACATTAGTAACTTATACCTTGCCCTGTAGATGATGAGAGTGCAGTACAACAACGTAGCATGTTGTCTTTTTCCACACACCTTAGAGAACAAAAGCTGCTACCTAGTATCGCTCTTTTCCTGTTGCCTCCATCCAAACATGGGAAGAATTTCATTGAATGTTCCTTGAGAAATTTCTAAGGAAAAAACCCCTTCTATGCTCCTCATGGAGTTGAGCACCTTGAAGTGCCAAAAGAAGGAAAATTTCAAAGATTTCAATCAGCGGTTCGAGAATATCTTGAACAAGTTTCCCCCGAACATGGCCCTTGAGGATTCCATAACTATATAATATTACAAAAGGGCCCTGCTGCGAGACATTGTTGTGTTTGCTAAACATGGATCTAGGATTTCCTTAGTCGATAATTTCACCACGGCTCTTACCATAGAGAAAGATATGCTTTCCATAGGAGCTCTAGACCATGATAACCATGATGATCCAAAGTTCACTGGAAATAAGGCGCAACCCTCGACAAGTAAACTCAGAGACAAGGATAAAGCCCCTTTCAACTTTGAAAGTATTTTTAAGTCCCTAAATCTCCTAACGAATGAGGTCTCGGATCTGAAAAGGAAAAGTAGTGATATTGCCTCGGGTAGCAAGCCCCAAAAGCCTCACTTTAGAAAGAACAATAATACACTGAATCAGCCTCCTCTGAATCCCAACTCGAACTTCAACGTGGAGGATATTGGAAAAGATAACTTTTGTTCTTTCCACCAAGCTTCCCACTCAGATAGAACTTGCCCCCAATGGATTAGTAGCATGACTGTGGTGGTGAATCAACTACTGGAAGATCAGATGATTGGAGAACCTGAGGAAGAAGATGACCCAGTTGAGGAAGAATTCCCCCCCCTCTCAATGAAAATATAGGGTCGACAGTTTTTATCTGTGTGGCAATCCACGATGAAGAACCCCAATCCATGGCAGAAATCAATATGGCCGATAATCCCCAATCCAAGCTTCCCCGTACCTACAACCTAAGGAGAAAATTTTGGATAGTTGATCACACTCTTGATGAGAAAAGGAAAGAATTTTTTAGAAAGATCCTACCCCTGAACAAGGAAAACCAGGCTACGACTCCTACTTCCGAGAAGATCGGCCTCACTACTGCCCTATGCATGCCAAAAGCTAGGTTGTCCCCAAATTATCCTAACATGCTCACAAAGGGGCCCTCGCACTTGGAGCCCGAGTACAACATAATTATCAAATACATGAAAAAAACGCGAGTGAATATATCACTTTATGAGCTTGCTCAAATAGCCAACCAATGATATTTTATTCTCAAAGCTTTCTCCAACCCTTCCTTAGCAAGTATTTCTACCCCGCATAAAAAACTAGCAGTTCTACGCCTTCCAAAGCCTCGGTAAACCTCCAATTGTTAGGTTTGGAGCCTGTTTATTTTCTTTATTTTGTATCACAGCGTTGGACCCCTGTTATAAACGAGGCGGCAACGCCTCCCGTAATTAAACGTTGCTTGGGGGTCCAGGGGGGTTGGGGGTTTTGGGGGCAACACTCCTGAAGCTAAAAATAGATGTAAAATTGCCTTGTAAAAGTATAGTAATTTCTAGTCAATTTAGGCCGTTAATTAGGTGGATTATTTGATGGTAGAAGTTATGTCTTATTTAGGGTTTTTTTCCCTAGAAGGTAACCCCTCATTTTTTATGAGGGTATTGTATTGCAGCTATGTATTGTATGTGTATTCTCTGAGTGAGAAACTAATAGAGAGACTCTGAGAGAGATTAGAGGATATTACAATGGATCTACTGTAGGTTGTGTCTCTTCATTTTGCTGGATAATATAAAGGAAGGACTGGCTATTCAGGGTGGATGTAGCCCAAACTGGGTGAACTACATATATCTGTGTCTCTCTGGTTTTATGTGTTTTGTGTGCTTTTTTTTTTCCACATATTTTATGTTTTGCATTGCTCTGTAATATATAATTTCCTAACACCAATCCATTGTCAATGTCGTGAATTCCAATTCACGAGGATCTACACCTCCATTCCTCTTTTCATTCACTATTTTTTATTTTAATTTCCATAACTCGCTCATTGACTCTGGAGCACCTACCAATGACATGCCCCTCTCTATATGAGAAAAGCTAAATATCTGTCCCAAGAAGTCTGATGCCAGAATCATCGAGCTAGATAGGTCTCAAGTTCCTATCGTGGGTGAGTTAAATAACGTGCTAATCCGCCTCTCCTCAGACTCTCGAGTTCATCATTGCATCGACATAGTTGTTGTAGACATTCCTGAGGCCTGCTGTTTTCTACTAAGCCAAGATTGGTTGAGAAATCTACAAGGCTACTTCACCATAGATTGGTCTCAATTGTGGATTCTGTGCAAAGAGAGAAACAATCAAATATGGATCAATAGCGAGCCATACATGAAACACACCGTCACTGACCTTGAATTGGTCAATGAGCCGATTATATTTCCCCAATAATATTAAGGAATGTGCTTCTTAAAGGCTGCATTCAGGTGTTACCAGGCCATCCAATCCCTGGTCTCTCTAGACGTTCAGTTGGAGTTACTCCCTTGTCCTACACCTCATCCCGTCACGCTTGATGTTCCACCCGACACCTCCATTCTGGGTACCCCGTCTATAAACACGTGCAACCTGGAAGCATCCCAGAACAAATTTGGACCCTATAGTATGATGACTTCAAGACCCATGACAGAGTTGGTGCTAGATGACAGAGTTGAGCCCAAAATAACAAATATATGATCTCTTGCATGCTGGAATTTCAATGCACCAACGATACTACCGAGTATGAAGCACTAACCCTGGGGCTCAAGAAAGCAATTGATCTCAAAGTTAGTTGCCTGAAGGTAATTGACGATTCTGAAATCATCACCAAGTAGGTACGTAACACCATCCACTATCTATCTCCAAATTTGAAGGGATATCAACAAGAGGTATGGCATTTGATTTCTGCTTTCCATGGTTTTTATATTAAGTGGGTACCTAGGATGCATAATGCCACGGTTGATATGTTAGCCAAAGTTGCCACTAGTTTTACCCCGTTAAAAGATGGTTTTTCTATTGAGATTGTATATAAACACACAGTACCAGACAATGTGACTAATTTACGTGTTTTCGATGATGATTAGTAGGTGCTAGATTTCATGTTGAATGCGGACATGTTCAAAGATGTTGTTATCAAAGAAGAGGAACATGAATTAGCTTTGCAAAATGAGAAGGAGGAGCACAAAGGCAACCTTACACCCAAAGGGGTTGTCTCACTCAAGAAATTATTTGATTTGCAAAATCGGTTCCGAGGGCCACCCAATACCAAAGTGCAGAGCTCCACCTTATCACACGAGCAAGGGAACCACAGAACAGACATCGACCCAAAGTTCCTCAATCTCTGTACCAAGTGCACCCCTAAGAAGGGATGGTCATTTATCGATTGGTTCAAGAAGTATCAAGATGTTTTTTCCTGGACATACCATGATATGCGGACGTAGCACATGCAGATTATCCAACACATGATACGATGAAGGAAGGTGTCAAACCATTTAAAGAAAAGCTAAGGAAGGTGCAACCAACCCTGGATCCACTTATTCATAAACAACTCAGGAAAATCCTCAATACCCGCATAATTTTCAAGGTCTGACATTCAACATGGGTGTCATACTTGGTCCCCTTGCGTAAGAAGTCCGGTGAAATCTGGTTATGTGTAGACTTACGAAATATGAACTGGGCTTCCGACAAGGTAACTATCTTGTCCCCCCCATGGAACATATTCTTCAAACTGTGTTGGGCTCGGAGATGTTCTCATTGCTGGATGGATTCTCAGGATACAACCAGGTGTTGGTTGCCGAGCCTGACCATTTGATGATGACATTCAGAACTAAGTGGGGAATGTTCACATTCAGGCACATGCCTTTCAGTTTAATCAATGTCAGGGTGACTTTCCAAAGAGACAAGGACATCTTCTTCCGAGGATTAATGGGACAGAGCGTGGTGGTCTACGTAGTCGATGTCACCGGGTTCTTGAAACACAAGTATGACCACCTACACCACCTAAAGAAGATATTAAAAAGATGCTGAAAGTATGGGATCTCGTTAAACCACAAGAAAAGTATTTTCGTGGTCTCAGAAGGAAATTTGTTGGGCCACATTATAACCAGGGATGGCATAGTGGTTGATCTAGACTACGTAAAGGCCATTTCACATATTTCTCCCTTGAGTAGTAAGAAAGCTATGCATTCCTTCCTCAAGAAAATCAAATTCCTTAAAAAATTCATATCGTACTTTGCACAAATTGTGAAACCCTTACAGAACATGAACAAGAAAAATGCAAGTTTCAAATGGAATCAGATCGAGAAGGAAGCATTCGACAATATTGAGAAAGCCATCAGAGAAGCGCAAACTCTTTACAGCCTGGATTTCAGCAAAGGCCTTGTCTTGTATACATTTTCCTCAAACTCATCATTAGTGGTCATTCTTACCCAAAAGGAATGTGATAATGATGAATGACCCATATCCTTTATGGTCGCAGTGTTGTAAAGCGCTGAGATGAACTATCTAGATATCGACAAACAAGCATATGCAGTATATAAGGCAGTCAAGAATTTTAGGTCATATATCTCGAAGAACCATGTTACAGTGTTCGTCCCTCATCCACCAGTCTGTTCACTATTCATATAGCAAGAACTAGGTGAGCGACGAGGTAACTGGATGGCATGCTTTCAAGAATATGACTTAGAATTCAAACCCGTGGTCATGGTCAAAGTACAAGGGCTCTCCAGGATGGCTTCTGAAGCTAATAACTAGCAAAAATTTGATTGAGAATGTTGGGAACATTAAATATAAATGTAACAAATCAACAACATGCCCCCACAAGGCTCCCCATCATGGTACTCAGACCTCCTGCAATATCTCGGCCATAGTAACTTGGATCCAACTTTGAAAACCAAGTAGAAGCAAGCCATAAGGTTGAGAGTTGCATCCTATCAGATGTTTCAAGGAAAGTTGTTTCACAAACATCACAACGGCGTCTTGTTGTGTTTCTTGGAGTTCCATGACGCACAACAAGTCCTAAAGGAACTACACGATGGACCAGTCGGGGGGCATTATGAAGGAGATTCTACAACACATAAGGTCATGCTGGCTGGTTTCTATTGGCTTATCCTGTTTAGAGATGCTCATGCCTATGCTCAAAAGTGTGCCTCTTGTCAAAAAATTTCCGGCAGGGAAGCCCAGCCATCTGCTCCACTATAGTCTGTCGTGGTGGAAGAATGATTCTAGCAGTGGGGTTTGGACGTGATCAGAGAGATACTACTACACTCCTCAAAGCAGCACCGATATATCCTTACAGCCACATATTACTTCCTGAGGTGGGCTGAGGCGGTACCATTACACCAAATCAACGATTAGGAGGTAATAACTTTCATTACTCAGTACATCATGACTAGGTTCAGTGTCCCAACCTCTCTTGTCTTTGATAATGCTACGTATTTTTCATCATTTAGGATGTATGATTTCTCTTTAGAAAATGGTATTGTTTTGAAACATTCTACCAATTATTACCCATAAGGGAATGGGCTAGCCGAGTTGACCAACAAGAACCTAATCCAGATCATCAAGAAAAATTTAATATCCCAACAATGAAACTGACATGCAAAATTCCCTTAGCAATGACCTTTGGGTTGATCGGGTGACACCCAAGCCTTATCTGAGGACCTCCTCTTTCTTCCTAGTCAATAGGAAAGAAGCCATCCTTCCCCCCAACCTTTCCCTTCTCGCTCTTCATTTATCCCAAGAAACACATGGCACCCTGTGTACTACCTTGCAATCTCGCATAGACAACCTACTGAAAATAGAGGAGGAAAGACTAAAAGAGAGAGAGAACTTCGCCATTCATAAAAGCTAAATCAAATGATGGTTTGATAAAAATTCCACTGGGAACAACGTGTTCAAAGTTGTCAATCTGGTCCTCAAATGGGACAAGGCCCATGAGGACAAAGGAAAGCATACTAAATTCCAAGCCTTTTGGGCGAGACCATTTAAAATCAAAGAAAAGGTTGGCCAATAGACATATAGACTACAAACCTTAGAAGGGAGGGTTGAAACCCTCCTGGTGAATGGCCATGAACTTATGTATTACTTCACCTAATGGCCATTGGGCTGTCTTCTCACCCTGTATCATAGTATTAATTTTTTTACTTTATCGCATGTGTTGTGTTTTAGTTTTTTTTGGTTGTGTTCAATAAATATCTTACCTCGAGAAAGGTTCCAGAACTTCTCTCTTCAATGCCTTAGTTCAAAAGGTCAACATAGTTGTTACTCAATCAACAAGCTTCACTTGAATCTCTGCCTACAAAGAAAAAACCCTCAAGCCCTTTCGGCCTAAGCAGGATATTGGAAAATCGCTTTGTGGAGGAAACTCGACTAAATCAAGGGATCCTAGTGCGAACGACCAGTCCTGCGCTTTAGCTCAGAAATTTCTGTTGAAAGTGACTAATGATATGGGCGACGTGATGAAAGGGGAAAGAGCTAATCTTGACTAGAAAAAGGGTATCCGAGAAAACCTAAAAAAGTCTCTCAATAAATACCAAAAGAAACCTCTCTTGCAAGTAAAATACGTCGGTATCCCTCATCCGCCTAGGCATTATTTGCCACATAAATAAGTGCCTTGAGCACATGCAAATAAGTGTTATAAGCACATAAAATAAGGGTAAATGATTGAAAAAGGATTCATTTGTAGAGAGGTTATGCGACGACTCCGCCTGGTATTGTCCAGGCTTGTTGGCAGTGGAGCAACGCTCGTGATTTCTATGCAGTGACTCAGCTGGGGCTCTCTTATGCCCACCGGTATCAAAGCAAAAAAAGAGAAAAATAAATTACACCAAATCCAATAAAGCTCACGATATTACTCCAACCCCTTTTTCCAGACTTCGAGATACAAAACACATTGGGCAGCAATCCAAGTCAATGCAACGAGGAAAGGACGATGCATGAATGTCAAAGAGGAGGCCAGTGGGACCCACAAAGATGGAAGGAAGAGCCTACTAATATCCCCCTCACCTCCCAAAGATTTGGTGCAAGAAAATATTTAGCGTTCTACCAGTGAATCGCCAATTGTCATAGCCACTACAACCACCCTCCGAATTTTGGCATCAGTCTGAAATTTCAGAGCCCTTGTTGCTTTTTATGGAATGCATCATAACAGGTTCATCGCCAAGCATAAACCCTAGGCCTAAAGGGTCCACCCCGTGTAGGTAGCCTCAGATCAAAAGCTGGTTTTGGGATGATTTATCTTGTTTCCCTTCATGATTAAATTTTCTTCTAAGTGTGGTTGCAAGGTCACAATTTCCACAATTCCCGATCATGTGCGACTTAGCAACCTAGTGACCTATCCAGGTCGTATTATCTTCAAAATTTCAACCTTTTGAAACTTAGCGACCCAGCGACTTGGACTAGGTCGCTAATTCAGAGAGTCTCCAACTAGTTTAAAAACTTAGCTTTGGGACCATGCAACTTAGTGACCCAGGGACCTCCAAGTCGCCAAGTCGCAAGGTCGCCAGGTCGCAAATGTATGCAAATCAATAGAAATTGTGACTCTGTGACCACCATTAAGGCTCGTACGTGTGACCTTTTTTATATATACAAGGGTCGCGTAGGTCGCATTCGACCTACGCGATGAAGATTACAAGGTGTATGACAGCCCAATTAGAGAGTGTTTTTTCCAGGTAAGTCGTCGAAGCCTCTTGAAATTTACTTTCTTTATTTGCCTGATTTCTTACCCTACCTAAACCTCCCCCTTAACCGGATTATTAACCCCTGGGCTCCTATCAGCAGTGTTTCACCATAGACCACCCTTCCCTCTAAAGCTCCATATTTCTCCCTTGTCATCCCATCATGCCTAGATTAACCCAAACCCTTCTGGCTACTCTCTGCTACCTTGTGAGTCTACTCCAAAACCTTTAGTAGCCTCCTTAGCCTTGATTTTCTCCCTTTTTCCCTTGTCTTTCTCCATGTTTCATGAATGTCATGTCAGCCCGTTTCCCTCAGGGAAGCCCTAATGCGACCCCGCGACCTAGTGACCTTGCAATGTAGCGATCTCGTGACCTGGTCACTGGGTTGCAAAGTCATTGAGGTCGGTGCTCCCACTCAAATGCGACTATGCAACCCTACGACTAGGTCCCCAGGTCGCAACTATCTAAAAATTCCTAGTGCGACCTACCCTATTGGTCACTTGGAGCCCCACCTTGTTGATCACTTGGCACCCCTGACTAGCTGAGGCATTAGTTGGTTTAGAAAAGTGATTTTATCTATCATATTGTCACCTCTATGTTGTTTTCCTTATCATGTGATTGTTTCTTGAAAATTATAGGTGACCTTGAAGAAGAGCTCGATTACGTATCTATCTCCTTGAGCTCAAGCAATATGGGGCCTCCAGCAATCCACAAACAACACAGGAGCCCAGAAATTGATCCCCCAGAAAGTGATGTACCTCCAAATCTTACCACCACCTACGGAGACACAACTTACATATTTGGTAATAACACTAAGATGTCTTGGTATGACCTGTACCAAGAATTCACAAGACAGGAGTTCTCGGAAGTCCTAGTAGATCGCCAGGTGTACCTGCAAGTGAAGAGGTATAAGATACATTATGTCGCAGCTGACCCTCCAATATTCTCGTGCACAGAATTCATTGACTAGATTATGTAAATAACATATTCTAAGCATTGGGTGATAAGAGAATCCACCAAGGTGGCCTTTTCCAACCTTTCTCTAAGAGACACTAACATGTACTACTCTCTACTAGACAAAGAAGAATCCTTCAATGCTCGATGGATAGCAACACATGATGTGCTAATGCACGACACCCTAAAGAGCTAGTGGGAAGACCCCGAGTTAAAGGGGAAAAAGGATTAGGAATATAAGACGAAGGGTCTTAGAAAGGTTTATAGGCTTGTCACGACTGTGATGTTCCAAATGTACAGAAGGGCAGACGCTACCACCTTCAATGGGGCATGGGTTCCCCTAATGCATGCAGTCACTACCTATGGCACTCACTTCAACTGGGCCCAATTGCTAATTTTGGCTTTGAGGGCAAACATATCAGCAGTACAGGTTTCGGAAGAAGGGTTAGCATTCAAATTCTACATGGCTTCCTATCTGTTATATGCAGTATGTTCATGGTTCCATTTTGATCAGTGATCGCATAACTATGACACAACGACCAGAGGACCTATCCACGAGGACTTGAAGATTTCCTGGGATTCCAGGTACAACCAAGATATTGACCTTATCTCGGAAAATTTTATCACCGCACTCTACCATTTTATTTTCGGGGAAGATCCACCCTAAATGTAAATAAGAGCCATGGAGACAATCATCAAGGTGGCATGCTGATTTCCCATTCAAGAAGGCACCCTCATTATGGTTTTTGGATCCTTCAAGCAGCCCCATGCTTTGTCAATATTCGTCACCAACAAGTTGCTACTGCAAGAAGTCTGCTACCAGATGTCGAGTGGTTTATATAAAACACTGAGCAAGGGTAAGAAGAAACCATGGCCTACCCTCCCACTCACCATCGGTGCTTACACAGTCAAGGATTTCAAAGAAGTGGAGGCAAAGGCTAAAAAAATAAAAGGATTTCACTTGGTAAACTTGGATTTCTAGTCCTATGACCCAGAAAGGATCGTACCTACACACTGCAAGTGGGCCAAGTTCAATTGGAATTATTAGCACACTGAAACGAAATTGGAAGATGAAGTAAGGAATTGGTATAATGCACTCAGTTAGGCGGCCCTTGAAGAGGATTTTGAAGTAGATGGAGGCCAAGGGGAACATTCCCAGGATGACCTAAACCTGCAAGATGGATCTTCCGCTATGAAGTGGAAAACACAGACAATAGGGGCTTCTACCTCTTAACCCAAGAAAATGAAGAATACTACAGGTAATAATTCCCCTAAAAATATGGAAGAGGAAGGGGAGAAAGAAACCTTGGAAGAGTGAAGTGCCATCCTCGCAAAGAAAAAATAGAGGGAGGAAGAACTTAAAATAACCCAAGACGAGTTGGCCTAGCAATAATTAGAGGATATCTAAAGGCAGTAGGAGGAAGAACAATGAAAGAAGCAATAGGAGGAGGAACAACGAACGAAGCAACAGAAAGAAAAACATAAAAGGAATCAAGTGGAGGAAGCATGCAGGAAGAAGGAAGAGGAATCAAATGCAAAAGAATAAGAACAAAGGAAGAGAGAGGCAGAGAGCAAGATGAAATAGGAAAAGGACAAAGAGGAAGCAGAGAAAATAAGAATGGAAGAAGAAGCCCAGAAGTGGCAGGAGGAGGCAACTAAAGAAGTTGAAGGAGGTGAACCACAACCTTTTCAACTTGGTAAATGAGTGGATATGCCCCCAATCGATATACCCCCAGTGACTCCCATGACAGGCAGGTGCTTTCCCCTTTCCGAGCTACGTCTCTAGGGAGAATAAGAGGATGGACGTATTGGACTTGACAAGGCTTTCCTATGATCAATACACTCACAAGATTAGGCAGGAAAGAAGAAAATATCTTGCATGGAACCTGACCGAGCCTCTGGCGGTTACAACTGAAAAGGACATAGTCTTAGATACCATAACAAACCCCATAATGATAGCATCGGTCGATACCACTTTCACAACTGCTACTGAAGAGAACTTCAACATAATGAGTAGGGAAATCCTACAACTACAAAACAGGCTCTGTGTAGCTAAGAAGAAGGCCACCCAAGCAGAAGAAGAGAAAAGAGCCTTGGAAGCAGAGAATCAAATGCTTCAACTCACACTCACCCAAGTCGGCAGGCTGCAAGCTACCATTCAAGGAGAATTGTAAATCATGAGAAGAACCATGGTGTAGGTCTATGAAGAGATGATGAGGCTAAGACAAATAGTCACTCCCTTGGCGGGAGTCCAAGTAGATACGAGAAAGAAATACTCCCAGCTGAAGGAGGCCTCAACAACACTTGACAACATATTAGAGTGGTCCGAGAAGTATCCACAAGCCCCTGCCATGCTGCTAAAGAGGGATTGGATCCGTGCCCCCAAAATGAAAAGGTAAAAATGCATATGAAATTGCAATCCTGAGACAAGCTCGTAAAATATGTGGACAAATTAATGACCGCATACATAAATCTCATCAGCGGCTACAACTCAATGGAGGAAGTTCATCACATACCCTCCACGGGTATGCTAACCCAGAAAAATATTCGAGAAGAGTTATTACAGAAGATCTAGTCATTCCTAGAACCGATCAGACAGGAAACTGGCTCAACGAACCTTCCAGTTACGAGGGAAAACATTAAATAATACGTCGTGGAGTCGGTCATAATTTACACAAAGCCGACCTCACTTTCCAATTATATCAATTCAATGAAGCACACACTGGTTCTGACATGATTGAATGCCTGTATAAACTTGGGGAAGACATGCCTCAACTCACCTCGACAGTCACCGAGTACCAAGCCTGACAGGCATATCTCAAGGAGCAGCTGTAGGTGGAAACTCCAGCCTTATCTATCATCAAACTACTCCCCTGAAAAAAAACTGGATGGCAAGTGTTATAAATCTTAGGTAGTAAGTCGCAACTCCTGCTAGGTCGTAAGTTGCAGATGACTCCAGGTCGCAGGTCGGGGCCCGACCTAGGTTGCAAGTCGTAGGTGCCCCCAAGTCACAGGTCATCCCAATAGTTAGGGAAACGAAAGTTCGGGGGATAACATTAAAGTAATTTTTTCCCTATATGTACTACCTCGTGAGAGATTGTAAGAGGATTGTTTTCTTGGACTCTTGAGAGAGATAATTATATAGCATTGAATGTATGTTCTGAGAATGAATACAAAGGAGTGTTTTGGATCTCACTATTGGATATGACAGAGGCTTTTGTGTGATGACGCCATGAATATAGTCTTTTTGAATGAATGATATTTTCTATAACGTATTGTTGTACATTTATGTTTATTCATTGTCTATGTATTTGAGTTCCCTTTTATATGTGGATGATGTATGATGGTTTAACGTAGGGATATTTTACTGACCTCGTTTGTTTATATATGCCTAAATATTTACTGAAATGTTCTTAGATGATGAAGAGACACTTGATCATAGTGAATTGTTTCTTGTATGTTTAAAGTGGATCTCTGTATGAGTATGAGCTTAGTGAATTTTTGGTAACAATGCTTTCCTGAAGTTCCATGCTTTAAATTTCACTTTTTATGTTCATGGTATTTTTTTCACAGGGTATTCGTCGATCAATAACTTTGTTTCGTTCAACATCCGCACATTCCCATAACTGCGAGACTCCTCTCCTTCCGAGAAAAGGCATATCTCTTACCAATATGATGACAACCGATCCCACATACCGGATGGGATCCCTACAAAAAATGGTGGAGAGTCTAGTTGGGATTAGACAGTGGGGAGATCCCCTCACTGTTTCCGAGTCACTTTTACCCGTCAACAAAAAGCTAACCAGAAAGTTAAATTAAATGGATTTGAGGCGTCATATGCCTTGGCTATGTTGGGAATGGTCGCTCTCAAATTTGTGCATGTTGTGCACGAATAAAGGAAGTTCTCTTAACCTTGACCTTATGGTATTTGGTAATTATTTTGTGATCATGATTATGTTGATGTTTATACGTGTATACATGTATGTATGTGTGTATGTCATGTCTAGCAGGGCTGTCATGGATCATGGTTGTTTGATGCTAAATGTTTATATGTATATATGTGTGCATGTATGTTATTGTTTGACGTGATGATGATTGTTTTATGCTAATGATTATATAAATGTGTATGTATCTATGTCACTGTCTGATAGGGTTTTAAAGGATCCTTCTCGTGGAGGAATGATTGATTATGCAAGTGAATGGCATGAAGAAGCTCTTGGCCTTATAAAGAATCAAGTGGGAAGAGTGACCCTGACATATCGATGAGATTAGTATCATGTGGACATGAATTGATATGATATGCTTTTACTATGCCTATGTTTGTGTTATGGACAGGAAATATTGAGGGGTACATCAACGAACTGAAAGTAGTGTGATCTACAACATACTAGGATAAGCATGGATAGTGGAAAGACACTAGAAGTAAGGTTTCTTGTTGGGTCAGTGTGTGGTGTATGGATGTTTAGCACTACTATTTTGTGTATGTTGCACATGTTGCATATCCAGTGATTGTACCCATGGTGATGTGTACTTGTAACATATGCAGTGTTGTGTACATATGATGTTGTATGCCTGTTATGTATATATGTTGTGTATATATTTCATATGCAGTGCAAGGTATAAATTGTGTTATGTACATGTTGGATATGGTTATGTATATATCGTACTATGTGCATGTTGGATATGAGGTGTTGTGTGCATATGGCGTTTTGTGCATGTTGGATATGCGGTGTTGTGTACGTATGGTGCTATGTACATGTTGAATATGCAATGCTATGTACATATGGTGTTGTGTGCATGTGGTGCTATGTACATGTTGTACATGTGGTGTTGTGTGCAGGTGGTGTCGTTTACTTCTTGTGCATGTGGCACTATGTACAAGTGGTGCCATGTGCATGTCATGCATGTGGTTTTGTGTACATGTGGTATTGTGTACACATTGTATAGGTGGTGCTGTGTACATTTGACATTGTGTACACGTTCTACAGATGTTGTCTTGCACTTGGTGCCGTGTACAAGTGGTACTGTGTACATGTTGTGCATATGGTACTGGTATACAAGTGGTATTGTGTGCATGTCATACATGTTGCATTGCAGGCATGTGGTACTATGTATGTGCATGGTGTAGTCATGGTATCGTGACATATGTATTCGTTGTGTTGTACTTTGTATATGTATATGTATTAGGTTGTATTGTACACCGGGTGTAGGTGTATGTGTTTTATGCCGGTGTAGGCATATGCATTGTGTGGTGTTGTATGCCTTGTGTGGATGTATGTGTTGTGATGTACACTGTGTGTTTGTGTACGTGAGTAAAGAGAAGCAAGGGCACTGGGTACTTTCCGGGTGTGGCAACCAATCTAGTGTGTGTACAAAAAGAGAAAAGGTATAAGTAAGGACTGATGAAGGATAAGTATCGGTATTTTATTTCAATTTTTTTATGCATGTGATCTATGATTTTATCTTATGATGGTTACATGCAATTTATGATTATGGTTTATGATGACTGCATGTGATTCATGAATTTGACGTATGATGGTTGTGTTTTGATCTAACCAGATGATCTGATCAAACAACTAGTTTGACTTTTTGTGACAGGAAGTAAACAGGATTGCAAGTGTACCTTATTGATGAGCTACCAATGAGGTATTATTTGAAGTTATTTCAATTTATTTTGAATCTAATGGAAATTGTATATTGGCAGTACGGGGAAGCACAAAAATGTCGGTTAGCAGGTGATTGGAAATACGCAAGAAATTGGAACAAACAATAAAAATGAATTGAAACGGGGAAACGATATGTTGGTAAAGAAATTCAAAAGTAGGGCCATTGTGGGACAACGAGTACGTAGAAATTTGCTGAATAATGATTAATTATCCACAGAGACTATCCTGATCACATATCAATTCGAATTCATATGCAACACATAATCTCTTCCACTCAGATCATCACACATGCGGAAATAAAACAAGCGATAGCACATCAAATCATCATACACATTAACACGGTATGTATGGGGAAAGCTTATAGCTGAAAACCCCACAGCTATAGTGTATATTATAATGGAGAAAACATGTAACAAACTCGGTACAATACTCCTCACAAGTACTCAGTAATATCTCATGAAGTTACACACAAACTAGCTTGGTTTTGAACAAGTCACAGGTTCAAAACACACCCACTAATTGCCTGCCTCTATTGCGCAATCATGGCCTGTCTAAATAGAGATCCAAGGTTCGAATCTCCTTGGCTTGACAGCGCAATCATCATGGGCAATTCCTCAAAGTGTGGTGCAAATCTCATGCACAACTGATGTCGCCACTGATAGCTAACTCCACCCTTTCATCTACCTCTTTCATTGGTCTCCACTGAACTGTCCATGCACTGTAGTGAACTGATGTGTTCTTGAGTTGAATAATGAGTTACTAATTAATGAATTAAATAATATTTAATTCACTCCACTCATTACTAGTTGATTAGCTAGTTAAACTAATCTCAGCTAGTTCAACTAAGTTAAACCGAACACAACTCCACCAACTGTCTCATCAACTCCACCAAACTTCTACCACTGAAGTCCTAACTGAAGTCAACCATGCATGAGCTCACCAAACCCCTAGGAATAGTGTAATTCCTCTGTCAGATGCATGAGCCACTTCTGTAGCTCGAACTGAAGTGCTCCAAGAGAGTAAACTGAATTTTAGAGTCCAAATATTATTAAGGGTAAATAATATTTGACTTTTCTATTTTTAGGATAGGCAGTCTAAAAATAGACTTCGACCTAAATGTCTAAAAATAGAGGTCCATCTATTTTACCAACATGACCAATACTCCAAGAATAACATACTACAACCCCTGGACCATGCTCCATATGTCTAAAAATAGACATAGTCTAAAAATAGACTTTGCGCCAAAAATAGCCTGCGGGCCCACTTAGTGAAGGCGACTTCATTTCACTAAGCTCCATCATCTTGCTGCATTTTCAGCACTCCCTCTCAGCAAGATATGGATTATCTGCAACCCCTATCCTGCCTCTGTGGAATTCGAACTTGCTCCTGGTGAGCGCCTTCGTCAGGATGTCGGCATCCTGATCCTTCGTGGGAACATATGAAAGCATCATGATTCTCCGCTGAACACAATCTCTGATATGATGGTACCTAATGTCGATGTGTTTGGATCTATCATGAAATAATGGATTAGCCGAGAGTTTAATGCAACTCTGGTTATCACAGTAAATCACTGTAGGCTCCAAATGCAACCCGAACAATCCAACGAGGATCTTCCTCATCCAAATAGCCTCGCATGCAGCCAAGCTAGCTGCCATGTACTCGGCCTCTTCTGAACTGAGTGCCACGGATCTCTGCTTCCTGCTGTACCAGGAAACTGCTGTCGACCCAATGCTGAAAACTCCTCCAGAAGTGCTCTTCCGGTCCGTTGGACTCCCTGCCCAATCTGCATCAGTGAAGCCAGAAAGCTTCGCTCCATCCTCCTATCTGTACCATAGACCATATCCCGATGTGCCTCCGATATAGCGCAATACATGCTTGCCTACCTTCCAAAAGAGCTTGGTAGGCTTAACCATAGCTTACGAAAGCTGGTTAACTGCATGGCGTATATCGGGTCGTGTATTGACCGGATACATAAGCGACCCCACCAACTGTCGATAGACAGTGGCATCCACTACCTCCGCTGAAGTAGCATCCTCCTTCCTCCAACCACCAGGAAGAGGAGTGTGCCACGGATCTCTACTTCCTGCTGTACCAGGAAACTGCTGTCGAACCAATGCTGAAAACTCCTCCAGATGTGCTCTTCCTGTCCGTTGGACTCCCTGCCCAATCTGCATCAGTGAAGCCAGAATGCTTCGCTCCATCCTCCTGTCTGTACCATAGACCATATCCTGATGTGCCTCTGATATAGCGCAATACATGCTTGCCCACCTTCCAAAAGATCTTGGTAGGCTTAACCATAGCTTGCGAAAGCTGGTTAACTGCATAGCATATATCGGTTCGTGTATTGACCAGATACATAAGCGACCCCACCAACTGTCGATAGACAGTGGCATCCACTACCTCTGCTGAAGTAGCATCCTCCTTCCTCCAACCACCAGGAAGAGGAGTGTCAACAGGCTTGCAGCCTTGCATGTTGAACCTCTCCAGAATCTTCTGGGCATACTTGCCCTGAGAAAAAAACAGTCCTCCGCTGCGCTGCCAAATATCCAATCCCAGGAAATAATGAGGATGCCCAATTCATTCATCTCAAACTCTCGTGCAAGATCCTCCTTGCATGAAAGTATCAACTGCTCATCGCCAGTCAAAATCAGATCATCTACATACAGTACGATGATCAACAGCTTCCCCTCCACCACAATCTGGTACAGGTTAGGATTCGCCTCACTCTTGGAGAATCCAAGCTCGGTGAAGTAGCTGTCTATCTGAGTGTACCAAGCACGAGGTGCTTGCTTCAGCCCGTACAGTGCTCTCTTGAGATGGCACACATGCGACTCACTGCTGAAGATCTCGAAACCTTCAGGCTGCTCTATGTACACCTCCTCCTCAATGACTCCGTTGAGGAACGCAGTCTTCACATCCATCTGATGAATGTGCCACCCCATCCGCGCTGAGAGAGCAAGGATTGTCCGTATGGAAGAGTACCTTGCGACAGGTGCAAAAGTCTCCTCATAGTCAATCCCCTCGATCTGTGAAAAGCCACGGGCGACAAATCTCGCCTTGTACTTCTCCACACTCCCGTCAGCCGCCTGCTTCACTTTGTAGATCCATCGCGAACCCACCATTGATTTCCCAACCGGTCTTGGGACAATCTCCCATGCACTGTTCCTGACGATCGAATCATATTCTTCGATCATGGCATCAACCCATGCGGGTTCCTCCACATCTTCCTCAAAAGAGGATGGCTCCGTCACAACACATTGACTCACAAGAGCCATGTATCCAATGTACCGATCTGGTGACTGCCTCTGTCTGCGCTGTGCTGTAGGTGGTCCTACAACCTTCTCTGCATCCCGAGCCAGTCGCTCAGCTTCTGTAGTGTGCATGCGCCCTCTGATGGTTGGCGCTGCCTGGGTGGTTTCTTCCACCTCCTGAACCTCCTCTTGTGGCTGATCCACATCCGGAAGCTCCTCCTTAGGAACTAACAGCTCCTCATCTGCATGCAAGTGTAGCTCCCTCTCAAGCGAACACTACATGGCTTTCTCCTCCTGAAATTTTATATCCCGTCGCACAACAGTCTTTCGACTGTCTGAAAAATATACCCGGTAGTTGTGAGGTGTATCAGTGTACCCCACAAATATTCCAACCTCAGCAGTTGGATCCATCTTCCTTCTCGCATCCTTCGTCACATGCATGTAGACAGGAGAACCAAAAATCCGCAAATGGGAAATATCAGGCCTCTTGCCAGAATAAGCCTCCTCTGGTGTACTCATGCCAAGAACCTGGTGAGGACAACGGTTCTGCACATACACTGCTGTATTGCATGCCTCAGCCCACAAGTGAAGGGGTAGGCCCTGATCATGCAACATCGCCCCTGCAGCACCCACGATCGTTCTGTTCTTCCGCTCAGCCACCCCGTTCTGCTGTGGGTTATGGGGTGCGATGAGCTCTCTCCGAATCCCTTCTGCGCTGCAGAAATCCTTGAATTTAGCCGAGATGAATTCACCACCGTTATCACTCCTTAGAGCAATCACCTTCTTCCCCGACTCCTTCTCGACCAGTGCTTTAAACTCACAGAACTTCGCGAATGTATCGCTCTTCTTCTCCATGAAGAAGATCCAGCACTTTCGAGAGAAATCATCAACAAAGATCACATAATACTTGTGCTTTGCTGTCGAAGCAACTGAGAAAGGACCACACACGTCTGTATGAACTCTCTCAAGGATCGTCGTGGCGCGACTATCCTTCTCGTGAAAGGTGGCTTTCACATACTTCCCTAAAGTACACCCCTTGCACTGATCTGACTGCGCAAGGGTGCCCTTAGGAAGCCCAATAGAAATCTGCTGCAGAATCTTCAAAGCTCCATGGTGAAGGTGGCCCAATCTCCTGTGCCACAGTTCGCCCTCATCATCCCAGCTCACCACTTCTCCCACCTTGCATGCCATAGCTGCGCAGTCATCTACCTGCAACTGATAAAGGTTATGAGTTCGAACCCCTATATTCCGGGTCTCTCCAGTAGTCTTACTGCGCAGGAAGGATTTTCCTTCGCTGAAGACCACATCATACCCCTTATCCTCCAACATTGCCACAGAGATCAAGTTCTTCTTCAATCTAGGTACATGCATGACATCCTTCAAGACAAAGGGTTTACCAGACTCCCTCTGAAAGGATATGGTACCGATACCAGTCGCACTGTATCTACCATCATCGCCCATCTCGATGTGCACACCCAAATCTTTGTCCTCCAGATCTGAGAACAACTCTCGATCTCCCGTCATATGAAATGACGCACCGCTGTCCAAGAACCATACCGATCCCAACACACTTGAAACCAAGCATGCGATCAGTGAGCTTTTGGCGATACTGAGGTATTTGGCAATACTGTCGCCCTTCTCCATCTTGATGTTCCTGAGCTTATCTTTGAGCACCAGCTTCCTTTGGTCACTCTTACTCTAGAATAGATCCGTCAAAGCTTTCCACATTAAATATGGAGTAGCCTTTCCATGCAAGCTGGATACAATATGATCCTTGACGCCCTCCAACAGGATCCTTCGACACTTCGCCATCTTCTTTTTCCATGCTTCGACTTCAGCAGGATCAGTGGGCTTTTGGACATCCGTATCTACGAACTCCTTCAGACCATTATCTTCTAATACTGCCTCCATGTAATCCTTCCATGCAACATAATTCGAACTGCCTTCAAGAGCATATTCGAGTCCCAAACCGTTGAAAGACATTTTCAACATCGGCACCAAGAAAACAAAACTGCTGCAAAATTTCGAATTCCACCTCAAACCCCCCCCCCCCCCCCCCCCCCCCCACCTTTCACTTTCCAAAGAAAGATGAATCCAGAGGCTACCTGGCTCGCATGCAGACTCTGTCTACCAAAATAAGTTTGTAATCACCGTGATGATCAATCTCTGCTTCAATAGCTCCGATACCATGTAGAAATTTGCTGAATAATAATTAATTATCCACCGAGACTATCCTGATCACATACAATTTGAATTTATATGCAACACATAATCTCTTCCACTCAGCTCAACTCAGATCAACTCAGATCATCACACATGCGGAAATAAAATCAAGCGATAACACATCAAATCATCATACACATTAACACAGTATGTATGGGGAAAGCTTATAGATGAAAACCCCGCAGCTATTGTGTATATTATAATGGAGAAATCAAGTAACAAACTCAGTACAATACTCCTCACAAGTACTCAGTACTTTCTCATACAGTTACTCACAATCTAGCTTGGTTTTGAACATGTTACTGGTTCAAAAATCACCACTAATTGCCTTGCCTCTATTGCGTGTTTCAATGCTATGGGATGGCCTCTTTATATAGATAAACCACCAGCCTGAACTGCGCAATCCTCATGGGCTTACTCCACCTATCCGTGTGTTGCAAATAGCAACAGTATAGTCACAACTGATAGCTAACTCCACCCTTTCATCTACCTCTTTCACTGGTCTCCACTGAACTGATCATGCACTGTAGTGAACTGATGTGTTCTTGTGTTGAATAATGAGTTACTAATTAATGAATTAAATAATATTTAATTCACTCCACTCATAACTAATTGATTAGCTAGTTAAACTAATCTCAACTAGTTCAACTAAAATAAACAGAACACAACTCCACTAGCTGTCTCATTAACTCCACCAAACTTCTGCCACTGAAGTCCTAACTGAAGTCAACCATGCATGTGCCATCAAACCCTTGGGAACCACATGATTCCTCTGTCAGATGCATGAGCCACTTCTGTAGCTCGAACTGAAGTGCTCCAAGAGAGTAAACTGCTGTTTATAGTCCAAATATTATTAAGGGTAAATAATATTTGACTTCCATATTTTTAGGAGAGGTAGTCTAAAAATAGCCTTCGACCTCTTCGACCTAAAAAATAGAGTCTCATCTATTTTTACCAACATGACCAATGCTCCAAGAATCTCAAACTGGAATCCCCGAACCATGCTCCATATGTCTAAAAATAGACATAGTCTAAAAATAGATTTTGCGCCAGAATTTGCCTGTGGGCCTACTTAGTGAAGACGACTTCATTTCACTAAGCTCCATCATCTTGCTGCATTCTCAACACTACACAGATATAAAAACACACTGGTAGGGAGATGCGGTTTATAGCACAGATCGGTGACTACGAAATGGATTAGGTTATTTTGGACCTGGGGTCAGATGCGAATGTACTACCAAAACAAACGTGGAAACGAATGGGAGAACCTAAGTTGGAGTGGTCCACTATCCAGCTGCATATGGCCAATCAACAAAAGATCATACCCTTGGGGAGACTATCGAAGATCATGGTAGATATCGCAGGGGTCAAGGTTCGGGCTGATTTTGAGGTAATTCAGATTGTAGAATATGTGGACCCTTACCCTACGCTCCTCGGGTTAGACTGGGCCATGGATATGGGAGGCATCATCATCTTAAAGAAGAGAAGCATGGTGTTGGAAAATAACTACAAAAGGGTGATAGTACCATTAGATCCTGCGGAAGGCGAACGATATACAGAGCCAGTACGCGACAAAGAGGATGTGGATCACATTTATAAGTTGACTGCGCGAGATGAATATTGGATCAATCCCACGACAGATGGTGTACTCTGCTACGAAAAGGACAGTGAATGCTTCTCCGACTTCGACGGGGAGATCAAGAATTGGAAAAACCTGTTACACGATGTCTCTGCGCTGTGACGTCTTCAGGTTACAAAGAACTCCCGCTGCATTTCCTCCAAGGTAAGAGACCTACCCTATTTTGATGGTTCTGGTAATATTAAGGAATTTTTACGAACATTCAAAGCTGAGGTTCCCCGAGAACGGAGGTTATGGGCCCTTAATCTAGCTATGCGTGAAACACCCGCACGATGGTGGGATATGCATAAGGGGGCGTTCCAGGACTGGGAGGGCTGTCGGGACATGATGCTCCTATGATTTGAACCTCCATCGGAGATACGGGTCAATACGTTCCTTGGCCCAGGGGATCCACGTGAGCACTTGGTTGCATGGATAGAGACGTGGGGCGACCGAACTACAGAAGAGTGGGTCCACTTGTTCATTCCATTAGGGGAATTTTGAGGTCTAAAATGGGCCTCCTAAGGAAAATGTACAATCAAAATTCACTTTATGAGAACCAATCACATTTTAGGGGATGACATCATCCCTAATGGTTGAGGTGGCATTGCTTGAGTTAAAAGTACTTACTTGTCACATTCTCAATGGTGGATAAAAACTCATGGTTAACCATGATAGTGCTCTAAGTACTTTTAAAGTCATAAAGTAAAGTACTCATAATAAATGTCATTTCACATTTTTTGAATAAAATAATATTATTGTCATTTCATATTTCTTGAAAGAAACAATGCATATCCCTATACATTTATTATATTATATTATTTTTATTATTTTTATTTAGTGTGTTAATTACATGTTATTATACAATTTAAATAATATAAATTTTAATTAATAGCATATAATATAATTAAGAATTTATAAATTTATATTTATATTTTATTTTAAGTTATTTAAGTACAAAGGACAAATGCATTAGTTGTTCAATGATAATGACTTTTTCTTGAAAAGATCATTCTTATTTATAGTCATATCAAAACAATTTTTTTATTAATTTTATTTTGGTACAACTTTTGAATTGAATTTAACTATGGTTACATGGATTGTGGTGCAGAGAGTGAATTGTAAATTCATAAATATTATTTTATTGGTTTAGCTATTATTTTATTATTTCCTTAGGAGGCCCATTTTAGACCTCAAAACTCCCCTAAAGCATACGTTGGGTCCAATCCCTACTGCATGGTACCTGGATGCGGAGCTCCATTAACGCACCCACCATTGGGAAACTCTGAAGGATGACTTCATAGGAACATTCAGACTGATAGGGGGTTCAGAGGCACTTGACGAAGCTCTGCAGGATATAGATACATTTTTGTTTGGAAAATCCAGATCATCTGCAGTATTTGGGGCGCTGAAATGGGAAACCCAGATGCAGGATATCGTCAATTGCCGCAGCTTGGTAAGGGAGGAAGGTGAAGATGACCCGTTGTCTGTCTCTATCCCGAAATCGGAAGGGGAGCGCCGTTGCAGGACCTCCATTGCAAGAGGTGGATGTCACTAAGCCTCTCAAGCTGCGAGAAGTCAATATTGGGATGGAAGAGCACCCTAAGTTGGCTAATATTGGGGACTATTTGGATGAGGATACAGTAGGAAAAGTGGCCGAATTACTCACAGAATACCAAGACTTATTCCAAACAAAGTTTTCGGAGTTGAAGGGGATCACAGGGGACTTAGGGGTGATGCATATCACTCTCAAACCAGATGCACGCCCCATGAAGCAGCAACCCTATAGGTTGAATCCCAAGTATAAGCAGAAGGTTACAGAAGAACTTGATAAAATGCTCGCCGCAGGCATTATCGAATTGGTCGAACAGTCGGATTGGGTAAGTTTGATGGTGTTTTAGGAAAATAAGACTAAGTGGGAAATATGAATTTGTGTGGACTTGTGCAAGTTGAATGAGACATGCATACATGATCCCTTCTTGACGTCGTTCTCAGATGAAATCTTGGATAGCGTAGGCGGACAGGAAGCATACTCATCCACTGACGGGTTCTCTAGATACCATCAGATCATAATCGCACCAGAAGATCGTAGCAAAACTACGTTTGCCACGGAATGGGGTTCCTTCCAGTATATGGTCATGCCATTTGGACTCAAGAACACACCTACTATCTTCTCGCGAGTTGTATTTGTAGTATTTAAGGAGTTCATCCACAAATTCCTGGAAGTATATTTTGATGATTGGACAGTCTTTGGCTTGGTAAGGACACATGTGTCGAACCTGCACCTGATGTTGGATGCCTGTAGAAAGCACCAAATCTCCCTGAATATTAAGAAATGTATCTTCTGTGTACCTTTAGGAATCCTGCTGGGACATATCGTATGTTGATAGGGGCTGATGGTTGACCCTGCGAAGGTGGTAGTTATCCTTAACCTGGCAGTACCAACTACTGAGAAAAAAATGCGTTTGATCCTAGGACATATGGGTTACTACCAGAAATTCATTTAGGGATACGCATTGATTACAACACCTCTGGAAAAACTGCGTAAGAAGGATGTTTCATTTTTTTGGGACGACGAGTGTCAGAAAAGCTTTGAACTACTCAAGGAAAAAATGGTCTCTGGGCCTATCCTAATTTTTCTGGATTGGACAAACGTCTTCCACGTCCATGTTGATGCATCCGGAATCACCCTCGAAGTAGTCCTTACGCATCCTGGAGACGGGTACATTGATCACCCGGTTGCATTCGCCAGCCAAAAACTCTCTAGCGCAGAGCACAATTATGCCACTATAGAACGAGAAGGATTGGCCATGGTTTATGCACTACAGAAGTATTAGCACTATCTATTAGGGGGTCACTTCAAGATGTTTACAGATCACTCGGCTTTGAAGTACCTGGTGAGTAAGCCTGTGTTGGGGGGGAAAATATGTCGATGGATTCTATTATTCCAGGAGTATGATTTCGAGATCATTGTCAAGCCATGAAGGCTAAATGTTGGGCCAAATCACCTGTCTCGAATCGAGAATGGTGAGAACCCGACTAACCTAGAGGAGGGACTGCCGGATGCACAACTATTTGCTATTAAAGTAGTAGACGTGCACTTCACCGACATCATCCAGTTTATAGGGTATTTTGTGTAGTAGAAGAAAGAGTTGGTAGATTGTGTTATGGATTTTACCATCATCGCAGGACATCTATATAAAATGGGCGCGGATGAAGTGCTGCGCAGGTATGTCTTAGAACATGAAAAACATGACATCTCGGCAGAAGCCCATGACGGGGTCACAGGGGGTCATTATGTAGGAAAAGCAACGACGCATAAAATCATACGGGCAGGGTTGTGGTGGCCCACCTTGCACACTGACTCGCATGACTACTGTAAGGCCTGCTATACATGCCAACGAACCGGACGTCCATCCCGAAGAGATGAGATGCCTCTGCAACCACAAGTAGCCCTCCAGGCTTGTGAAAATTGGGCTATCGATTTTTTCGGCCCTATCAACCCACCTGGAAAGAAGACAAGTGCGCGTTACATTATAACTGCTACCAACTACGTAACTCTGTGGGTCGAAGCACATGTCGTCAAGGATTGCACCATAGGTACCGCTGTGCATTTAGTTTTCGAATAGATTCTGACCAGATTCGGGTGTCCTAAGATCCTGATGAGAAATCGAGGTACGCACTTTGTTAATGAGACAATACAGGCCTTATCGGAGGAATTCCGGATCCACCACGCAAAGAGTACCCCATACCACCCTCAGGCGAACAGAGGGGTTGAAGCTTTTAACAAGGTTTTGGAGAACGCACTAACTAAGGTCTGTAATGCCGATCGTAGCGAATGGGACTTCTGTATCCCATCCGTTCTATCAGCCTACTGCACCACTTGTAAAAAATTGATAGGAAAAACACCGTTTTGGATGGTCTACGGCAAGGAGCCTGTCATACCCATGGAATATATTATTCCTAGATTGCGCATCACTGCCTTTACAAACATGGCCGAGCCAGCCATTCTGGAGGAACATTTAGCGTAGCTCGTGGCCTTAGAAGAAGACCATTTTATTTCTAACTTCCATCAGTAGGTCCAAAAGGCATGGGACAAAGCATGGCATGATCGACATATTCGCCAAAAGACCTTTACTGCAGATGACTTAGTTCTACTATATGATAGCCAATTTGCAAAGCACCCAGGGAAATTTCAACAGCACTGGCTTGGGCCCTATGCAGTTAAGGAAGTCACAGAAGGTGGGGCTATTCGGCTAGCTACCTTGCATGGTGATCTGCTGCTTGGGTATGTCAATGGCAGTCGGCTAAAACCATATCAGATCAAATGAATATATGACTGGCGGTGGGGTTCATATATCCTCTGGCACAATGGGACTTATATAGCACAACCACAAGATTGGAAGACCTGGGGGATACACGAGAGAAGCAGGGATAAAGTTAAAATACTGATAAGAGTGACATTGTGCTACCCCAGTCGCCGGAGTGATCATACTGTTGCAGGCATAGGTGGAGACCCCTCCATCTCAGTGACTCGGGACGAGTCACAAGATTGTGTTGGGGAACTGTTGGAATAGGGTCTCCTACAAAGCTGCGAATCTAGTCCATTTGGTATATTTTTTATTATATTTAGTCTAACGCAAGGGTTTTGGGGAGGGTCAAAGCCCCTAATGCATTGTAAGCGGGTCAAGGGTAGACCAAGAGTCTGCAAACCACGGTTTGCGGACCATTGGATGTGTAGGCTAAATTAGTATAAATAATTGAACCTTTTTGAGTTGATAGTTAGAAGATGAATAGAGATTGATGTGAAATACGAATTGCTAGATCTTGGGTTGGGATGTTTGGGTTAGGACTCCTACTGGCTGTGTGCGCAGAGATCCTCTGTCCTACTATGTGCAGACCCTGCTGGTTGTGTCCGCAAGTGGTATTCAAGGAATGTAAGAGGATTTTAATAAGTAATATATGTGAAGTATTGTTGAACATATGATGTTGTCTGGATCTGTTTTGTTATGATTGATGCAAACTAAGATTATCTGATTAAGTTGTGAACTCATCTGTTTTATCTCTGTGGTATGAAAGTATCCGCATTTAGTATATTATTGTGATGTGACTGTTGTTGCGCTTACTAATTGCATCTTCTTTGATGAACACGAACTATCTGTGTTGACAATATTGGCTATGATTATGCTGTTTTATGGTTGTAATTGGTGATATGCATATGGATGCAACCCTGCTAGAGAAGATCTGATAAGAACTATAGTATGTTTACATTCTGGAACCTTGCAAATCACCCTTCTGTGTAGATTTGATAATTGCGGGCCTGCGTTATTACCTACTCTCTCTCATGGTGCAGAAACTTGGTTCCAGCACCCTCCCATACTGCTTTGGGTGAGACTTTGACCTACACAAGCTGGTCACTCCCGAAAGGGCCAGTAGTATAGGGGTTTATTGGCAAACCTTCACCTCTGAACCTGGGTCAGGACCCCTCTAGCCAACAGAGACTGCCTTACCTAACCACCGATCATGGTGATAACCACCATGCTCAACTATTGTGGGCACGAGACTTCTGATTGG
>JAXQQM020079839.1:0-15738 GCA_034641835.2 Pinus albicaulis | reverse complement strand
CATTCTCGAAGACACACTCTTTTTTTTTGGGTGTTTTTTCATGTTTTTTGAGAGTTTTTGGGCTAGAGTTTCTCTTTGATAACCTACACACCAAAAAGTACTATCAACAACTAATGTAACAACCATTTCTTTTACAAATCCTTACCCGGTCTTACTCACCGTGTGCCTCTAGATCTACTCTAATCACTCATCAACTAAAAAATGCAACAAGGGAGAAACTCATGTATGTGTTCAAACTGTCATAACTTACAAGTCTTCTTCAACAAAACAAAACTTACAAGTACCCTTTAACAAAACAAAAGGAGGGAAATCCTGTAACAATACTCTTTCAATCTCAAGAGTCCATAATGAATTGTACTAAGACTCTGCGCAAAGGCTACAGGGTGTAAGTTCTAAAATAGTGATTATTTTTCAAAGTAACTTTGCAGACCAATTCATATGATAATGCAATATCCACAACCTAGGTCCTATGATAATGCAATCTCCACAACATACACTTCCAATTCCCTTCGAACATGAATTGTGCAAGACAAACCCCGAACTGGTGAGAATCATGTGTATTGCAGGGTTTATGGCAATGAAATACCATTAATATATATAAGAGTCTTGCTAATAAATATTAAAATTGATTTTTTTAATGTATTTTTTTAACAATTTTTTATTTCACAGTCGTAGAACAAAATTTACAGCATCAAAAAATACATGCGGTTATTCCACCAGAGAAATTAATTCGCGAGAAATTAATTCCCTTTAATGTTCAAAAAAGAGAACTAATCCTTCCTCAATATTAAAAAAACAGAAAAGAGAATCAATCTTCCTTGAAAGTTGCGAAAAAAACAACGTATCCTTTCAGAAAACTAAGTTTTTCCATAAATCCATATTTATACGAGAAAAACTTAAGGCAACCATCTAGCTCTGCTAATACATGGATAACAGAAATTTATATGATTAAGTTAGTGGAAGTTCTGCCCCATTTCATGATAAGCTGCTCCACATAGCCAGAAAACTAAGACAAACATAACTAAAAACATTAGAGGATAGGCAACAGTCTAAGGAAGGCTCCAGAGTTACCTCTTTTTAACTGAACATGGAATTCACAAGAGGGGAGAATCAAATTGGATGGAAGAGGGCTGGAGAGGGTCTTCTATGATCAAAATTACGGCTGGAGAGGGTCTTCTTTGGAATCCCGTAATCCATTTAGGCCATTCACGTGTTTTGGAGAGTGTCATGGTAAGTCTAAAGATGTTTTTGACAAATCACAAATCTCTCATAATATAGAGTTAAATGGATTTATCTTAATTTTTAGT
This sequence comes from Pinus albicaulis, assembly GCA_034641835.2. Taxonomy (NCBI): domain Eukaryota; kingdom Viridiplantae; phylum Streptophyta; class Pinopsida; order Pinales; family Pinaceae; genus Pinus; species Pinus albicaulis. The sequence goes on along the minus strand of JAXQQM020079839.1, from coordinate 14,431 downwards.
AATATTAATAAAATGTTTCACTTGTAGCAATTTTCTATTTTCATTTCTTTAAAATATATATCAATAGAATTATGTCTCACGGATAGTTTAATTGGTAATCAAATGTCTTGTTGTGATTAAGTTGTAGAGTGTTTATGGATGTAAAAATTTAAAATAAATGATCGATGGTAGAGATTTAAGCTCCATATAATATTCTATGTCACAAATCAAAGGTTGAAATTTATCTCAAAAATAATTATGCATTTTTTCCCTTTATAATAAATTGATTAAATAAAAATAAATGTCATAAACAAATTATGGTTTTTTGGGCATGTGATATTATTGAGTCTATCTATAAGATAAAATATAGGTGAATTCAATCAGGGAAAATTTTAAGGATGGTAGTCTATATCTTAAAGTTTAGCAACCTAGTCCCTAATAACCAAATTTTAAAATGTATGCTGATAATTTTGTAAAAGTGGTTAGATTTCTAATTATTTTATATTATACAATATATAATATTGGTGATTTTTAAGATAAAATAAATTCATACTATAGAATTTAGGCCAATTGGCTATTTTTTTTGGAAAAAAGAATTAAATAATAGCCCACTTGTGAATATTAGACCCTAAAATTTTCCAATGGTTAAGAATCTTGTTACATGTTTTTTTTTCTAATATAGATGTGTAAATGTTACATGTCTTTTTAATGTATATAAATCTAACTCATATATTTAACTTATAATAAACCAACCTAGATCCATCTTAACTCCGGACCTATCAAGGGCCAAGAGGGATCAAATCTCTCGAGGTGAAAACCTCTTTTTTGAGTGCAAAACTTTAGGAAATGTTTGCACCTTGAGAGATTTGATCCCTCTAGGAGCTTGATAGATTCGGAGTTAAGATGGATCTAGGCTGGTTTCAGTCGTGTGTGGCCAAAGAAAATCTATTGAACATATGATTAATTTTATCAATAATATGTAAATACAAATAATATAAATATAATCATTTTATATATGCTAAATATGTCTCATATATATTTATCTCATCATTTTAATTTTAAAATTTGCTTAGCTATCTGAGTTTTTTAAGATGATAAATATTGTTAATAAATTTAATGATGAAATAAAAAATTTGAATGCAAAGTAACAATGTAATATTGTTGAATGATAAAAAATGAAAATAAGAAGAATGCAGTCAATTACAAATACTCTTCATTGTGATCAATCTTAAATTATTTTCTTTTACTATTCTTATTGTCACCCTTGTTAGTTTTGTCATCTTTTCTTATAGATTATATGAAAAGGAGAGTTGAAATCATAAGTCATTTAAATATTTATCTTGAACTATTGTACTAAACATCGTACATTGTCTCTCTTGCTCTTCAATATTAATTGGTTGATTTACTATAACAAAAATATTAAAGTACAATGTCAATAATTTTTTATGCTTATAGTGAAATCAATGCACAATGTTAAACCAATCACTTTAAAATTCATTTACCATCAATGTACATCCAATTACATCAAATTAGAAATCAACGTCTACACTGAAATCAATGCACCTAATGCAAACAATGAAATAAAATTAAAAAACAACATCTACACTGAAATCAATGCATCTAATGCAGGTAATAAAATAGGATTAGAAATCAACATCTACACTCAAATAAATGCATCTAGTGCAAGTAAGCAAAAGATTAGAAACCAACATCTACATTGATAACAATGCATCTAGTACGATCAATCAAGTAGGATTAGAAATCACCATCTACACTGAAATCAATGCATTTAGTGCAAGCAATCAAATAGGATTAGGAATCATCCACATTGAAATCAATGCATCTAGTGCAAGCAGTCAAATATAATTAGAAATCAACATATACACTGAAATTAATGCATGTAGTGCAAGCAATCAAACAGCATATGAAATCATCGTCTACATTGAAATCAATGCATTTAGTGCGAGAAATCATATAGGAATAGAAATCATCTGCATTTAAATCATTGCATCTAGTGCAATAAATTAAATATAATTAGAAATCAACATCTACACTAAAATCAGTGCATCTAGTGAAAACAATTAAAATGGATTATAAATCACCATTTACACTAAAATCAATTCATCTAGTGCAATAAATCTTCTTCCCTAACTCTCCCCTCGAACTGCATCCCTATTTCCCTCCATCTCTCCACTCTCTCACATCCTCCCCCTTCCTTCCTCTCTCTCCATTTCTTTCCCACATCTCTCTCTCTCTCTCTCTCTCTCTCTCTCTCTCTCTCTCTCTCTCCAACTATGTTACTATATCCCTCCCTCTCTCCCTCTATCCTCCCTTTTCTCCACATCTCCTTCTTTATCTCTTTATCTCTCCCCAAAACATACACAAAATCTCTCCATATCTCCCTTGTCACTTTATCTCTCTCTCCACTTCTCACTCTCTATGTATTCCTTCTTCCCTCCCTTTCTCCCCCTCCAACTCCATCTCTCTATCCTTCCATCTCTTGTTCTATCTCCCTCCCTCTCTCCTCCTCTCTCTCATCCTTCGTCTCCCTCCCTCTCTCTCTCTCTCTCTCTTTTTCTTTTCCCTCCAATTTTCTCTCTTCCCCCATCACTCTCTTCCTCTCTCTCTCTCTCACATGTCCTCTCTCTTGTCCTTCTTATCTCTCCCTTTCTCTCCTACATTCCTCTATATTTTCCTCTCTCTCTCTCTCTTTTCCATCCAATCCACTCTCTCTCTCTCTCTCTCTCTCTCTCTCTCAACATCTACACTAATATCAATGCATATAGTGCAAGAAATCAAATAGGATTAGAAATAACCATCCACACTAAGATCAATGCATTGAGTGCAATAAATCATCTTCCCTCTCTCCCCCCTCCAACTCCATCTCTCTTTCCCTCCCTCTCTCCACTCTCTCACATCCTCTCTCTCTTCCTTCCCCTCTATATCTTTCTCTCCCACGTCTATCTCTCTATCTATCTCCTTCTCTCTCCCTCTCCTCAACCTCCAACTATGTTACTATATCCCTGCCTCTCTCCTTCTCCCCCAATTCCCTCCATATCTCCTTATTTTTCTCTTTATCTCACCCCCAAACGTACACATACTCTCTCTCTCTCTCTCTCTCTCTCACACACACACACACACACACACACACACACACAACATCTACACTAAAATCAATGCATCACGTGCAAGAAATAATGTTCCCTCTCTTCCACCTCCAACTCCATCTCTCTTTCCCTCCCTCTCTCCACTCTCTCACATTCTCTCTCTCTTACTATAACATTATTAATATTAGGGTTAATAATGTTTTTTTGGCATGAGTGTTCCTAAATATAAATAGGATTATGGAGTAAATATAAAAAGAGGTTTTATTTATTTACCATATATATGGTTTATTTATATTTTATTTATTTACCATACCTCTTTTATAAATATGGTATTTGGCCTATGGTATTCAGCCCATGATATTAAAGTGGTACATTTCTATACACTCCGGACATATCAAAAGTTTACATTACTGACATGACATCTACACATCTATATACACTCCGACATATCAAAAGTTTAAATTACACACATTACATCTACACATCCCTATATACTGGGCTGTAAAGCACCTCTCGACGCAAAAATAAAAATTTTAAACAAAGTCATAATTTAGTTATTTTTTATGGCTTTTGTTTTTTTTTTAATTATAATAATGTCGGGTGAATCTTCATGATTCAAAATTTTGTTACATGATTTTTAAATGTATATATGTGTAGCTTTATTAATTTTATGAAAAAAAAATTATATATTATTATAATGTGAAATATATTATGACATAACTTTTAATGCTTATTTATATTTATTAGTCATTTAATTTATATAAATTACACTAATTAATAAATTATTAATAAAAATAAATTAAAACTAGTTATTCACCCATATTTTTGGGCGGAGAGATATTGTAATGTAATGTTTAATATTTTGATCAAATCAAATTGCATAAAAATAAAATAATTTTCACTAAATAAGTAATTTTTATCTTTTGTATTTTCTACAATTTCTTAATGAAAACAAATCGGAGTGAAGCAAATTTGTGAAGGTATCAATTTATAGAATATTAATATTAACATTTATTGATATTCATGAGAGCACAGATGTCTTATCATAAACGAAAATAATTTAACCATATTTTAAGAAAACAAGTTTATCATAACAAAAAAAAAATTAAGCTACATCAACCACAAGAATTTGGACTAAAACCAGCCTAGATCCATCTTAACTTTGGATCTATCAAGGGCTGAGAGGGATCAAAATCTCTCTAGGTGCAAACTTTTCCTCAAGTTTTGCGCTCAAAAAGTATAGTGAAAAACCCCCCTCTCTCTTCCACCATCTTTGTCTCCTCTAATCCTATCACTATCTCCCTCCCCCTCTCCTTCTCTCTCTCCCTCCTCCATATTTGTGTCTCCCTCTCTGGCTCTTTATTCCTCCCCTTTCCTTTAGTTTATCTCCATCTCTCCCTTGTCAATCCCCTTATATCTCCACCTTAATCACTCTATATCTTTGTTCTTCCCTCCCGTATATATCTAGAGTTAATATATATCATGATACATTTATGTATATTATAATATAATAAATTTAATATTGTATTAATAGAAAGTTATTAAATTTAATAATATTAATATTATAATATATTAAAATGAGTATTAGATTTAATAATAATAATAATAATAATGTTTTAATATTATATGAGTGTTAATAATGTTTTTTTTGCATGGTATTAATAATAATTTAGCCCACCCCGGATGCGTGTGACAGCAATGTGAATAAGGGCGATGGGACAAAGGGCGTTAGGATGGGAGGCCACCTGCCAACCCATCCGCGACCACCTGATCGCAGTAAATACCACCTGATCGCTCATAATGACAATCGTAATGGTGAAGCCTCTCGACATGAATTCTGATGACCGAGGTATTTTCGAACGCCGCAAAGGCGATTCGCACCAGGTTAACCAGATTGCTCATTCATTGCAGAAGGTTGTTGGCTGCAAGAACAGGGGACTATATGTCATGGATCCCGCGCCGAGGATTTCGCTATGTAATTCGGTAGAGGACTGCGCCAACAAGCGCACCACCACAGGGAAGAGGAGTTGCCAAACTTGTTGTATGAAGTCGGACGATAGTCTTCACATCTCCATTGCTGGTTCTTGCAATTCTGCATCGTTGGTCCTGAGCATTCCTCCAGAGCCGACCTTGGTTAGCTCGACTTCGTTCCAGCGTTTCAGCTCTATCTCTGTTGCAAGCATGCCCCGACTGAGGCACAGGATGCGCTGCAGGAGGGGCACCTCTCGTTCCGCCAGGAGGCGCTCGCCCTCCTCTTCCACTTCTCCGTCTGCAATCTCTTTGCCCTCTGACAATATCTTCCATGGCCACCAATTACTCTCTGGACGCAGGCTCGACTCGCCCTCTGGGGATGCGATGCCCGCTCAGTCTCACACAGCTCTCTTTTCGTTTGATTGCGCCCTTAATCGACCTAGAGTTACAATCGCCATCTCTGTTGTTTTCATGGAAGAGCCCTCGCCTGAGATCCCTCCGGAAGATCCTGCTCCTGTCGTTGGCGCCAACCCGGCTGCTTTGCGGCTTGACTCGAGGGTTCAGACTAGCGTGCACAGGGAGGTAATGCCAGAGGATTCGGCTCGTGGTCCACCCCTTCAGACGGAAACGCCTTCTGAGGTCCTTCTCAATGCTGAACGCTCTCACGCCCAAGGCGCTCCAGCTAACTTCGGTTGCAGGGTTGAGGAGGTCGCTCCGGATGAATAACTCGACCTTCTTTTGTGTTTCTTAGGTTTTTTCTCTGCCCTCTCTGAGGGATTGTCATGTTGTTCTTATGCTTCCTACAGTTTTGGTCCTTTTTTGTCAGCGACCAGTCTTAGTTATTACAGTGGTCCAGTTTTGTCATGGTCCAGATAATCTGCTATATAATGTATATGTTTTCAGTTTTCAGTCAAAGCTACCCAGGTCCGATCCCCTGCGCGGGATTTTTTTTGTTGAAGGTTCCTCGGGCTGGTTTCCCTCCAGAAGGGCAGCCAAAAACTAGTCTCTGTCTGTTCGAATTGCCTCCTCGTAGGCACTGATGTACTATATTTCCCTCTGTTAATAGATTACTCTAACTTAGAAAAAAAAAAATAATAATTTAGCCCATGGTATTTGGACCATAGGCTTCACCTAAATAAAACCTATTTTTTGAGTGTTCGTAAATATAAAGTAGATTATGGAGTAAATATGAAAAGAGGTTTTTTTTACTTACCATATCTCTGGTTTATTTATATTTTTATTTACTATGGTATTTGGCCCATAGGCTTGTTATATAATTAGATTTTTATTTATGATCATATTTGATATATTTTTATTTATTTACCTTACCTCTTTATACCTCTTTTATATTTATTTATTTACCATACCTCTTTATACCTATTTTATATTTATTTATTTATCATATCTCTTTATACATTTTTTGTATTTATTTATTTACCATATTTTTTTATAAATATGGCATTTGGCCCATGGTATTTATCTTGTGGTATCAATATTATTTTGTCCCATAGGTATTCATCTAAATAAAACCTGGCTTTTTGAGTTTTTTTAAATATAAAAAAGTTTATGGAGTAAATATAAAAAGAAGTTTTTATTTATATACCATACATCTAGTTTATATATATTTTTATTTATTTACCATAGCTCTGGAGTAAGTATAAAAATAGGTTTTATTTATTTACCATGTCTCAAGTTTTTTTAGATTTTCATTTATTTAAATTTTGAAATATTGCAATTTTGTTGGGGAAATATTTATATCTTTAAAGATTTTAATCTATCCATACAACATGGGTTTTCTTTTTAAAGATTCATTTTGCAAATATCTAATTAAAAGAATATTAAAATATTTTGGATTTTGATTGTTTGTGTTGAATTAACTCTTTTTCTTTGATTTAGGAAATGGTATTGACTTTGGTAAAGAGTAAAGAGGTTTAAAATTTTACTTAATTTGGAAATTCAATGTGGTAATTTTTTTTGTTAAAAGGAAATTTATGATCCATTCAAATTCACGTATATATTAAAGCAATTATTAAATGAGTGAGATAATTTACTATCCATTCAAATTATATGAATAATACATGGTTGTATTCAATAATTAATCTCAGGCCATTAATAAGTTAAAAAAATTAAATATAATCTAAATAACATTTATTATTGTTTGAGGAAGTGACATACTTGACATCAAGGCTGACATCAAGGCTATACTGGGATGTAGATTGCACTTGTCGGTGCAAAACAATGAATTCTCGTGCAAAATAAAAATAAAATCCACAATTACATAACAAATTAATGTTCAATAATAGTGGAACAATCTACAAGTGGAATGGTCAAGATAATACACAATGAACTTTTGGCAATTCCAAAACAAATTATATATTCACATCATAAACAATAAGCTATTATAGAGTTTAACATTGAAGCTATGAATAAAGCTCTTATCACTTAAATACTTTTTTTTTACCATATATAACAGTAGTTTTTAACCCCAAAAAAAATATCAATTGGTTCACAATAGATTTCATGGATTTATTTATTTTTTAAACATCAAGAGATTTGTTTCAAGAAAATGCAAAGGAAAGAAAGTATTTGGACAATGGGAATCACTAATAACATTGTAGTCAACTATCAAGTTAGCTAAAAGCACTTTTTTCAGCTTGTATTCCTCAAAATCTGGAGTAAAAGAAAAGCACATAAATAAATTAATGAACCCACAATATTGCCCAAAAAATGAAATGATGCTTTTTTTTTCTATAAATACTCAATAGAGTAGAAACTACTCACTATTGTTATAATTGATATATATATTTTACTCATAGGCATATTTAAACTAGACTATTTACATCTAATATTGTTACTTGAGATCAACTACAGTAAAAATTCCTTTCGCACAAAGCCTGCATAAGTGGAAAGTTGTTGACAAAATGTTATCTTTGTATTATTGAAAGATTGTTGTAGAAATCGGTGGACAATGTTTTCTACTTGTGGCATTTGCAACATGCATTATATTTTTTCATCATCAGTGTCCAATGGCAATATTATGTTTGCAGTTGCATATCATAATTTCTTTACAAATTGCACATTTAGATGAAAGCAGAAGTAAATTGCTGTAGATTTTTTGAAATGGTGGAGAAAACACATTTTTTTGGCCTTAATGTACTTTTTACTTGTTTCAAAGGTAAATGAGATCTATCATGCCAAAATATCTTGCAAAAAAAATATAAGTTTTTGCACAAAAACATGAAATATATTTTACATAAAGGGAAAACAATTTTAGAAAGTACTTTTGTTTTTTGAATAGTCATCATTGAGAGTGTCAATGAAGATTGCTACATAAGGGCATGGTATTTGAACTCGTCTTGGACTAGTTATTACAATGTCCATGAAAATGTATAGTGGTGTGATTTTTTATTGTAGCTCATACTCTACTTAAATTGTCCTCCATATATTTTAGTAACCTTCAATTGTGACATGATTGTAGAGAGTGCATGCATATTAATGAATGAGTAGACATATAAAACTAAAAAATACAATATGACATTTATTTTTAAATTTATGTAGAAAAAATAAGCAAATGTTTTATTGTAATATCAAATTTGCAATTGCAATATCATTTGTTGTTTCACCATCTTTGATAGTAAGTTCAAGAAGCATGTTGTTTTGCTAGTAGTTTATGACTATTGATTCCATGGAACCATTTATATATATGCCAAATGACATAATTATCTATTGTATCATGCTATCTAATGCCAATCTATGAATTTTACAACTTGTGACATCTTTTCAACTATGGTACTTTCTAGTAAAAGAATGGAATAATGGGTATCGTCTCTCTCATATATTCCTTTGGTTCTAATTGCAAAGTCTTTGATACAAACATTATTTCTTGGTTTAATTTTTTTTAAATCATTTTATTAAATTTTTATTTATGTTTATTGTATTGTTATTTTCCCATCTTTTTCGGTAAGGTCAACATAAAGTAATTTATTCTCTAAAGGTGAATTTGGATTTTTGTTTTGTCTTGGGCCACATGCTGCAAGTACATCACCTTAAAAAACATTTGTGTGGCATCTAGATGAGATTTGGATAGTTGAGTAGGGTTTTGGTTGCATGGCCTTACATCTGCATATTTGAAAAGGAAATTTTTTTGTTAAAGAGGAACGTAATTTCCTAGAAAAAGAACTAATGCTCAAATAAACAAAACTAAAATCAAAGTGCAATATGACCATTTTGTGGTTTTGTTTTGACATTGTTTGTTGATATGCAATCTAAGTGCTGAAAGTTGATGTGTTGTATGTGTCCATATTTTTATTTTGCAGTATTTTGGAATGTGTTGCCTTGGAAAAATACAATTGAATTAATAATTATCTTGACTAAGTGAAAACATGGTCAGTGCAAAAAATATTTCAAATGAATATTGCACTTATCAAAGGGAAACAACTCTATAATAAGAAAAATCATAGAATAAAAAATATGGTTAGGAAAGAGAAAAAAACTAGTTACCTTGGCACATTATTAAATGCATTGTATCACAAGCTTTCATGTTCTTTCATGCACATTTCTCAACCATATCGACCACTATCCAATTTATAGTTTGTATCAAATAATGATGAGTTTATAAGTAACATGAATATAACTACCAAGCAAACTATAAAACTAAAACTTGATGCATTTAAAAACGCAGTAAGAAATGGTAGCAATAAATAGTTTTGTGACCTTAGTAATTATTCAAGCTAATATCATCCACATTGTAATATAGATGGCTCATTAGAAGAAATTTTAGCTAAAAGTACCCATGAAATTTTCACGCAATTTCCATGTCATAATATGCAAACCAATCAAAATTATTTAAATTTAAAAAGAGGTACATGTAAATATTTTGGAGGGAAAATAAGAAATGCCACTTTTTTTAATAGTAATTTTGTCTTATCTCCTTATAGGTTTACTCAAATTTCAAGTGTAGACAATACCACATCCAATGAGTACTCATCATGCATACTTTTGAGAAGACCCACATTGATAAAAATTAAAGATACATTAAAAAAATGTGTGGAACACACTTTTTTAATGTATCTTTCATTTTTACTAATGTGGGCCTTCTTAAAAGTATGCATGATGAATACTCGTTGGATCCATAATTTAATTTCGCATTCAATGAGTGTCTACACTTGAAATTTGAGTAAACCTATAAGTATATAAGCTAAAAATACAATTAAAAAATAGTTTTCTTCTTTTCCCTCCAAAATGCATTACTTGTATTTTATTATTTTAACTATTATTTTATTATTTTTACATAGGAGGCCACTTTTAGGTTGAAATTTCCTCTAATGTGAGGGTCTCCCCAATAGGCATCAAAGACATAAAATCCAATTCTGGAAATTGGAAAATTTGTCCACAAGTGATCTAACACAGAGTCAATGTCACTTGTTTTTTTTGGTTGTGTATGAAGACTGAAACCATTTGCTTCCATGAATGAAAAAAGTTTTTTATGTTTGTTTCCATTTTACAACATGTCTATGTTGAAGTCACCAACAATTATGATAATATATTTGTCAATATGGTATTGAAAAAATCAATGATTTCTTGAATTGATGCTTTTGAAGCAATGTAGACATTTTCAATTGTGAGGAAAATTTCATGGGAACAAAAAGTAGAAATCATTGAATTAATGTGGCCTCTATTATAATTGTATGGTTTTCCAATTAATAATATCTTCATGTAATATGTGATAACAACATGCAAATATAAAAAAGAAATATAGCCATAGTCATTTTCAAATTTGTTATTTGTTAGATCTACATTTGTTTCTATTTCTTGTAAACATAGTATATCAACACTCATTAAATCATAATCATTGTTGATATCTTCCAAATGCAATGTCGAATTGCATACTAGAAATTACATGATCTGTTGACATGATCTAACATTTTTAGAGCATTCAGTTTTCAGGCCTTTGTTATAATCTATAGTTCTCAAGGCTTTACTAGGAAGGATAATTAATGGCTCTGATATCTAAACATGTTAGAGTCCATATGATGTATTTTTTATTTAGGAAACATTCATGCTCTCTGTTTATAGATTAGGCTAAAATTGTAGCATACTTCCCTCCCTGATTGAGTTGGGAAACTTTACAAGTTAAATTTACTATTAATCACAAACACCATATATTTTTAGAACATATGCATCTATTTAAAATGGGGTAAAACCCATAGGAGAAAGCTATTGCAATACATAGAACTTCAATGGTGCGAAATTTAAGTTACCACTAAAATTTGGCACCCAATTAATGAAATATGTTTTAAATTTGATAGGCATTCATTTGGATTTTATATCTACAAATACTACAAAACAACAAGATAAAATTCATGGATTCAAACCTGTCTAGTCGATTCCTTCATAGTTCCCTTGGCTCTGCCTAGCTAATTTAATGCATCAATATGAAAATATTCACAAAATGAAGCAAAAGCATAAACAAGCCGTGGTTGTTCCATCAATCCATGGCAGGCACTATTCCATCAATCCATGGCAGGCACTAGATCAAAACCCAAGAATACTTATGTTGGACTCGTTGGGTAGTGACAATTGGACCAAAAGTAAGCACAGAACAACCACAAGTGAAATGAAATTGTCGGATGCCACACTAACTTTTAAGATTATGTAAAGGTTTTTAAAAGGTTGCACAAATATAATAATATATGCGGACTTCATATCATCGTTAAAGGCATAGATTCCTTCATGGCTATCAACCTTAATTGAATGCATTAGTTAGCTACATCATCATCATTATGCCATGAATGGAGATTATGTCACTCTTAACCAACGTAACATACACTTGTAGAGATTCATGTTATTGATCTAAATTGAATGAAGTCGTCACCTACATCACTGTAATTACGTTGTGAATGGACAATAAATGCAGACTGTGTCATTCCCAATACATAACATACGCCTATAGATATTTGGACATATTGCATGGAACATTAATGTGGAAACATTAATATTCATCACCCTAATTAGATTGTGAATGGATAAGCGAAGGGAGAGGGGTACTTACACTACTAGGTGTCTTTGCAAAGATTTACTACCAATACCACTTAAACATCTAGATGGCATACTCACATCACCCTATCGCCCCATCTTGGGCACAAAATTCTAACCTCATGTTTGCACTCAAACATCTAATAATAAAAATGTACAAAAGTATTCTTTATAATAATCCAAAAACCAAAAAATATGCCTATACCTAATGCCAACCTTAACAACCCAAAATATTTTAGTGATATACAATCCAATACTAATAATAATAATAATACATCCAAATGGATATTATAGGTCTCTAAAAATACACAAAACAACCCAAATTCCCTTTCAGAATTTCACAATTACAAACCTAAAAATATACCTAAATGCCCCTTCATAGAACCACAATTGAAACATCCTTTTAAAATAGGGTAAACTAATGAAATTCAAGAATCAAACACCATGCAACCAAATTTATGCAAAAGTAAAGGAATAAACCCTCAAGTTGTAATGTGAAGAATAGAACCGTGGTCCAAATTTGTTGGGGGAAAGACTTTTCCAACTCCATTCATTAGAATAATGATTCATATGTTGTATGTGAATGAGTGTCAAACCGCCATCACACTATCTCTTCAACGATCAAGATCCATCTCTAATCGTCGACGCAGATCCAAAAATGGACCCCCCCGCTCCTTCTTTGTACTAGAGCAAGTTTGGGCCCCCACATTTCATTGATCTCGAAAGAGTGGATTGTGACCGTTAGATCCATTTAGCGGAACCTGCATCTAAACTATGAATGCACACCCCCATAGTGATGTCAAAAGGAGGAGGGGTAGGGGGGGAAGGGGTTTGCTATTAAATTTGAGTCGTCAAATCTGCTAACTTCACTCCACCATTGGATCGTTTAGGGGTCCAGAATTATTACAGACCCAGAATATATCCTAATGTTAATAGAATCATTTGCACCGAGATGTGAAAAGTAATGTCGGGGAGTGGGGAATGTGGAAAACAATAATAATTGAAATATATAGAAAGATTAGTTTCTATATATCTTTTAAATAATGTAATAGGAGGTTAAATTTAAAAATAAAGTTACACTGACATAAAGTAATAGTAACATAATTGTCTCAAAGTAATGACATAACATAAAGTAACAGTGACATAGTTGTCTCAGATTAATGGGATAGTAATGATGGTATCCTTCCTCTTGGTGCTCCCTTCTCATCCTATGCTTTACTATATAACATTTGAGAAGTGGAGAAAGTACCAAGGTGGGATAATAATCAAAAGTGATCCGGATCTTGGGGGGAGGCCCCCAAGATCTAAAAAAATTGAAATGGATCTGACAAGACCTGCAAAATTAGAATGCCAGAAGAAAAAAAAAAAGAGAACACAAAGAAACTTGTTTTATTAAAATAGAGAATAACTGTAGAAGTTACATTGTGGTGGACAATCTATCCTTTTACAAAGTGAGGCTTGTTATTTATAGTCTTTTTTTGAGTTACAATACCATCGGTAAATACCATAGGTGGATACCATGGGTGGATACCATGGGTGGATACCATGGGTCAATACCATGGGTGGATACCACTAACAATACCAAGGGTAAATTCCATGTGTGGATGAATACCATGGGTTGGTTCCATTTACAATACCATGCGAAGATTCCATGGGTGGATGGATAACATGGGTGGATGAATGCCATGGGTGGATGCCATTTTCCATTTGGATCATTCCTCCCTCCTTAAGAAGCAATGGTCCCCATTGCGTGACGCTCCCTCTTGAGAAGCCTTTGTTGAATATGAAGAGCCACTGAAGAGAAGGGTTTTGTGTATTTAACCATTAACCATGATGAATGAATATACGAGGATAGAGATACCTTGTAATGATTGTGATCAACTGTGATATTGACAGTGTGCAGCCTAGAAAATGGACTTCGTTGAAGTGTGGGTTTTTAGATGAACCAAAACTAGGACAAACAAAGATCCGAGGATAGAGATACCCTGTAATTCTTGTGACCAACTGTGTTACTAATAGTGTGCGACCTAGCAAATGGACTTCGATGAAAATGATTTTGTGTGGTTGACCCATAACTGTGATGTTGATTTTTGATGAAGTAGCAGGTGCCTACATAGCTTTGGGTGGGATGGCATGTCTCCAAATAACCCAAGCTGAACGCTGCTATTCTGGAACTAATGAATGTGAAGCAGGTGTGTTACACAGCATTTTTTCACCGTCCCTCCAATCCCTTGTCCCATACATTGGAGGACTATTCCCATGATCTGTGAATAGTAAAATGTCCTGAAAACACCTTCATGGCATCCTCTTGCATAAGGAAAAACATTCTCCTGAAGAAC